>JAMKCH010057549.1:0-13479 GCA_023653785.1 Ophioderma brevispina
AAACACAGACAATATTTACCCAATAAGAAACTTTTGAATCATTTGATCCTATTTGTAAAGATTGAGGGAATTTGTGCATTAATTTTCAGTATGAGTTGAAAATGCCAGCAGTGGGTTTTAGGCATGTAAAAGAGGTTACAACAAGCATATTAATGCCTAATATATTGTTCTTTCATGAGTTGTTTCTTGGAAGATGAGTGCATTAGTATTGAAAGAAAAAAAAATTCGATTAAAAAGGCATTAATTTTACAGTCCTAAGATTGAAAATGCCAGCAGTTAGGGTTTTATTGGCTATGTCAAAGACGGTTAATCACAAAATAATAATGTTAATATGATGTTTTTATGGAGTTACTTTCTTGGAAGTGGTTCATTCACACTTTTTGGCGACTTTGATCGTCTGAAGGTTCCTAAGGTTTGCAGGAGGCAGCTATACCATACAGAATTGGAAGATATTCTACAGGCGTCGCCAAAAGGCAGCCACTAACAAGTCTCATTGATCATCAGAACGACATTCAATTTGTGTGAATGTACACTGTGACTCCCTACAGGTGCAGCGTAGTCAGAAGTCGAGTATGCCAAGGCAAACAATTGATGTATGTAAGGTGTCAAAAGATTGCACCCCATCCAAGTTCCTGCGGCCTTCTGAGGAGGTTGACACGGGACTGCGTCTTGGCAGCGGCTGCCTTGGTGTGTTGTTGAAGGTAAGGCTGCGGGCCATTTGCACGCCAAGGTTATTTGGTGTTGGATCATGTGGACAGTTTTTCTCCATCTAGACGTGATGTTAGTTCTCTTTTTGCGCATCGATTGCAAGGTGGTGGAAAACAGAGCTGACGGTCTTGGGCCTGCTGCCTGCTGAGTTCAAGTGCCATCGGTGTGGAAGAATTGGGCTGACCAGTGATTAGGTCTTTCTGCACACTGTTTCTAAGGGACTTTCAAAGAATAGCAGCTCTTCCAAAGTGCCGTGTGTATGCTTAGGAATACTGCGAACAATCTCGCTTTGGCATATCTGAGGAGTAGCGAGATGTTGAAGAGAATGGGGGCCAGGGACCAGACAGAACCTTGTGGGACACCAATCCGAAGTTTGCGCTTTCTCCTGCGTTGCCCATTTGATTGTCTCCAGGACGAACGAACGCAAGCTCTCTGGATGAGCAGCATAATGAATTTGACAAGCTTTACATCAGGAAGATTTTGCGTAGCTTGACGGTATAGGACTCGACGCCAGACTGCATCGTACGCAGCAGTTAGTCTATGACGAATGCTCCAAAACTTCTGCCTTCTTTTGGAAGGCTGTCTCGATGTAAAACTAGTTTGCTATCTGATCAGTGGTTGATTTACTTCTTCGCAAAACCAGATTGGGTGCGGGGGGTAGGGGAATTTGCTCGGACCGTATCATTTGATCCTGCTGAGTATCAGACGCCTCAAGCAGCTGATTGAGGTGAGATAGTAGCGAGGTGGGTCTGTAACTCGTGGGGTTTATTTCTGGTTTCTTGGGCTTCAGGAGCTCAATGACCTTTGAAGTCTCCATCTGGAGGGTAGTTGACGTTCCCATGCAAATAGAAAGGAAGGGGGGGAGGTGGGAGGCCATCGCACAGCTTCGGGGTGCCAGATTCTTCAAAGAATTCTGATGGGATGTTGTCATTGCCAGGAGCTTTTCCCATTCTTGAGAACGTTAATTGCTTCGGTAATTCATCGTAGGTGAATGGTTGGGACATGGGGCTTGACGGTGATGAGGTTGTTAGAAGCTGTTTAATCTCGCATTTATTAACAGACGAGAGTGGGCCTTTCGCCTGTGGAGTGTGGTTTCTTGCCACTTTCCATTGTTGACAAGTAATGAAGCGATATGGAGTTTGCAGAGGACAGGACACTGTTTAGCTGAGACAGCTACGCCCGAGAGCTGTTGGATGGTGTTCCAGGCCTTGCGGCTTGAGTGGGTGGGTAAAAGTTGATATTGGATATCTCATCCTCCCATTGGGGCCGTCTCTTTTGGGGCCAAAAGCAGAATTCAAGCAGCTGGTTCCTCTTTGCTATTCTCTCAGTCTCGCAGTTGGTATTACAATACACTTTGTATAAAAAATAGTCGCAGTCCTTGTCCCAGGCCAGGAAGTCAGAATGATGCATCATGATGGTAGTAGTAAGCCGGGTCTGTCTGGCAGAGTGGATGTGACAGTTCGTGGTGAGTTGTTTGTTGAAATTGGACCCAAGTTGGGCTTTCCGTGAAAATTCCATCTCCTTCTTGTGTAGAGGGCTGGAGGATCGTGACCTTGATTTTTTTGTCAATGGTGACCAGGATAGGGCAAAGACCTGATCTAGGAAATCTATGGATAGGACCACGTTCTGGCGCAGCGGGATCGGATGTCGCTGTGTTGAACTGTTGACAGGTCCGGGACAGGTCCATGTCCCATGGCTGCTGGAATAGAAAGAGGTGGATCCTACTATCAAACAGCAGTTGGAGTCGTGGGCTTCAATCCATTCACGAGCCGCTTTGCCATTCTTGTTAATGTTGGAGTATCCCCATACTGTATTTCTACATTGAAATCTCCGCAGAAGAAGGAGCAGGAGCTTTTCCCCCGCTGAACTACTTGGAAGGGAGTTGAAGTCTGCCTCAGGTGGTGGTGGCTTATAGATGTTGGTGTAGTGAAGTGGGGGTCCCATAGGGCTTCAAATGTTATCAACTGGATCAGCGAATTCACTGAAGAGTGCAGGTTGACCTCACTTGTATGCCTTGTTCCTAGGAGCGGATCCCAGGCTTTTGTGTGCGGGAAATGAAGCAAATAGGTCAAAACCTTCGATTTGCCGCTTCTCTTCAGATTCACAGTGAGGTTTCTTGGAGGATGATATTCACTCCGTTTCTCCCTGGGCAGCTGTTAGATGATGGTCACGCTTTAGGCATTGGGTGAGACCCTCAATGTTCAGCTGCAGGATACAAACTTTGGTGCTTGACATAAGCAAAAGGTTCCTCTGTGAGTAGCTCAGGCCGCATAGAATTGAGGCGTGGGGGTCTCAAGATGTGTGTTCACTGTGGTGTTTTTAAAACACGGTGTTGGACTTAAGTTGTTTGAATTCAGTTAGCCACAACAGGGGATGTGACATTAACAGGGACGCCGCCACGAGAAGGCCTTCAAAAACAAGGACTGGGCACAGGGCAGACTGCCAAACAATTTTCTGTCATGATTTTTGTTCATCTGGTTTCCTTTTTCGGAAAAAAGAAAAATTTATGAAATATATGGGTCAAAAGTTTTTATTGAACGCACAGTAAGAAGCCTTAAGAGTCTTTTATTTTGCAACAGTAGAACCTAAAAGATTGATTTATTGTGAAAGAGGACGAGTATCATGTTGGTTTGCGTCATGAAAAAAATAGCTCAAATCGTAATCTGTGATGAAGCCACCTGAACTCCCTTTTATTGAAGTACGAGGCCATTGTGATTTCCAATACAGTTGAAAAGTAAATTTGTAGT
Organism: Ophioderma brevispina; assembly: GCA_023653785.1. Lineage (NCBI taxonomy): Eukaryota > Metazoa > Echinodermata > Ophiuroidea > Amphilepidida > Ophiodermatidae > Ophioderma > Ophioderma brevispina. The sequence goes on from JAMKCH010057549.1 coordinate 3,456, forward strand.
GCTTTCTACCATCGCATACCAAGCGGATTTACTGGATATCAACAGTGCTATTATTTGCACGAGTCAATGCAGCATGTAGATATCTACTGGTCACTGTATTTAGGAAAAGAAAATTGTGTGACCATTTTTATTTTCATTTTCATCAATATGTGCAACTTTTGCACTTGACATACCGCACAGTATTGAAAGGTATACTTAGACAATATTAAATTGCGCAGAAATCAGTTTACTTCGCCGATATGCATAACCAATGTCCTTATGTAAGCATCGTTCTCTCTTTTTGATCCCATGGCTAGACGGCTAATTTGTGAATGAAGGAACGTCAAGTTTGTACAAGGGCCGTTTCATGCATGAGGAAAGGTAGTACGATTGGATCGCAACGTTCAATGTTTGTAATGACAAAATGTGTAGGGGTAATTTCTCAAACCAGGAAGAGAGAAACCCAACACTTTAATCGGGTCTGACAATTACCTTTTAAAAACCTTTTATAGGTGCGGGTAATTTTTTTTTTTAACTAGGAAAGCGGGGAAAGGTTTTTTTTTTTTGTGTTCATATGGTGGGTGATTTTTCCACCCCCCACCCTGAAGTCAAATGGTTTGCGTCTCTAAATACCAATAGCAAATTGGTTGCCAGTCGGGATCAGAACCTGAAAGGGACAGCTCGGGAGTAACCTTCAAAGGTCTCCGGAGGAAATTCGACTCAGAACTTATTCGCAGCTCGTGGGTTTGGATACACGGCGATATCACACCAAAACAGGCAGGGTAGGACGATTTTTGATCAGATCTCAGTTTCACAGCTCGATCGACTCGTGCAACTTTTTGGGGGGATGGGTAACTTAGGGAAGGCAAATTTGCAATCTTATGTCAACAGACGCAATTATAAAAACGAAGGGAGTGAGGTCAACAGATGTCAAGATGGAGCGAAATAAAATAATAAGCAGCAATAGCATCACATTCCGCTCCCAAAAAAATCCATTGGCCGGGGGGGGGGGGGGGGGTGCCAAGGCACCCCCTGGATCCGCGCCTGTGTATAGTTCATAAGGAGCTTAAGTACTTCCAATACAGGAAGGACAGTGGGGACTGTTGCCATGGACCTGATCCTCACTCATATTGAAGCTGGTACATACGAACCCATACACCTATATATACAGACCTACACACACAGTATATGGACCCTATAACTAACGTATTTACAAGTTAGTCTATGGGAAATAACTTAGCCTTCAGCTAGAAAAAAAAGAAAAAAAAGATAAGGCCAAATGTTGACCTTTTGAAATGTTTGACCTTTGACATTTTCTCACACTGCTGTCAGAACCCAAGGGAGAAACAATGGGGGATTGAACCACATAGTTAGGAGGTAATTGTACCCGCCTACACCTACAAATAATTAGTTGCCTTACTCTAGCTCCATCTAGAAAAAAGATAAGGTCAAACATTGACTTCATTTTGTGTAATTGTTGACCTTTTTAACACTTCCCCCACGCCCATGGGTCAGAGCCAGAGGAGGACCCCTGGGGGAATGAATATTACAGTGGGTCGTCGGGCTGGTCCCCCTCCCTACAATATACCTAAAAGTTTGGGCCTACTCTAGCTCATCTAGAAAAAAGATTATGCAAAATGTTGACTTTTTTTGGTTTTTGTGGGAGTAAATGTTGGGCCTTTTTAAACATTGTCCCACCCCCCCTGTTCATCAGACCCAGGGGAGGACTTGGGGGATTTATACATGTGGGTATTCCGCATATCCCCGGGGGGGTGAGAGTTCAATCACCATAATCTCCGTATAATTTTAAATACCCATTCAAGCTCTGCTTAATGCCTTTTCATTTTCTATGCTCCATAGCCAGATATCCCTATCGATTACCCCTGTAAAAGTTGGCACACCTGAGTGCGCACAAGTCAGGGGCCAATGATCTAGCAACCCTGATCTTCAGGATTCATTTTTTTGGTTATGCTCTTTCACCGGCACTCGTGTGGACTAGCAACGGGAGGTGGACGCGGGAGTGACGATGGAGAGCGAACACCGTGGGCCCTGTCCTGGGCGGCGCAGCGGTCCGGACGCGGGGGGTCTGGGGGAGCGGCAGGCTTGAATGGTAAGTAATACGGAGATTATGGTGGATATGACTCTCCCCGGGAGAGGGAATTCACCTACATCTCCTAGTACGTTCCCATCCCATTCAAGCCTGACTAATGCACAGATTGAAAAAAAAAAAAAAAAAAAAAAGGGTAGAAGTCAACCCGGATATCAAGGTGCTCGGGCCATAGGCAAGTGGACTATGGTGATATGATCTCGCCTGGAGAAGGTTGAACAAACAAATTATAACCAGATGCACTTACCGACTTCAGTGGGTAAAGTGCTACTGGGACCTGTGGCACTGGAAGATGTGGAGGTTGCTGTGCATGAACGAGGAAGCTGATGATCCTAGCTGTGATGACCTAGTTGCCGTCGAACCGCTGCGTACTAGGACATCTCGAGATAAACTTGTTGGATTCTAGAAACAGCCCATCCCATGGCGTCCATTATCTTGTATAGAAGCTCCCCGGTAGAAGGCCCAAGCAGCTGCCTGGATCCTTTTTTTTACGGCCGTGAGCTCCATGTGCGTCCCCGCAGACAACTACCTCCGTACTAACTAGGCCCTCCTTTATGACTGCCCACGATCCATCTGGCTCATGTCGTCTTGGAGGCCGGGCGAGACGGCTTCTGAGTTGTGAGGAAGATTGGTCGTGAGCCCCCCTAATAGGGTTGAGTCTTGCTGAGGTAAAACTTCAAGGCTCTAACGGGACACCATGGTCCTTCATCGCTTGAACCTGAAGTTTGTCGGAGATCTGGGAGGATGACCGGCTATGGAGTGAACTGAGAGATTGATTTCTTGGCCAGAGTCAGCCCTGATCGGGAAGAAGACGAGCGGGCGTTCCCTGTGAAGGTGAAGTGATTCTCTGCTGCTATAAGGCAAATCAAGGGTGTCCGATACTCCACTGCCGGAAATGCTGCGGCGACAAGGAGAGAATTCTCTCTTGGTGTTTCCGCTAATGACGCCTGGAGAAGAGGCCTCCTAAGGAGGACTGTAGAGATGCGCCCGAGGACTGATGGCAGGTCCCAAGCTTGCACTAGAGAGCGATCGGACGGCCGTTGATGCAGCATTCCCTTGATGCGATTAATGAAGCGCTGGTGATCTAGACACGGTGATGCTCCGGTGATTCCTCCGCCCAATCCCAGACGGATGGCTGAGAGAGTTGCACGCCGAGGGTCCATTGGCGATTCTTCACTCCGTACCGGTGCTGACAAGTCTTGAATTATAAATCCTCCTGTTGTAGTCTCCTTGCCTCTCCAGTCAGATTGGCGGCTTGGGTTGATTGCCGCTGGGAGAAAGTGTTATCATTTAAGTATTCCCGTGACTGTAAGGCCCTGCATAAGAAACGGTAGTGGGGCCCGCCGATGAACGGGAAAATCAAATATCCATTTCTAAGTGCCCCCGTAAACGGTAAGGCCCGTAATAACGGTAGTGGGCCCCCGATGATGGGGGAGGGACCAATATCCGATGGTGGAGTCTTGGTCCACGAGCAGTATGTCGGGATCTGAGCGTTGAGGCGGCTTGCGAACAGGTTCACATGGGGGTGATCCAGCCCGTAGGATCCATGTTTTCTGCATATTGGGAATGAGTGCTAGCTACTCCACTGACGACCCCCGACTCTCGATGGTCTGTCTTTCCTGGCTTGTCTTTCCTCTTCCTCGACAGGGTATCTGAAACCAGGGTGTTTTCTTCCCCGGGAACGTGAGGATTGACGCGTCAGGGTGGACTGATGACGGAGACACCACACCACTAAACCAGGACCATCTGTAGGCAAATAATGCGACTTCCCGGATCCCTGCCCTGCTTGTTAAGTAGCAACTACCCGGCATGTTGGCGCACCGGGCTAGGACGTGAACCTCCCTTGACCATATGGAGAGTCTGTCTCAGTGCCAGATGAACTACCCACAGCTCCAACTTGATATGGTGATTCTTGGTCACTTCCTTGCTACAAGACCCCGATAGGCGAGTGTCTCCTACGTGGGTTCCCAACCGCTCTAGATGCGTCGCCTTGGAATGAAAAATGATGGTCTTGATGTGAGTAGTTTTCCTTTTCCCGGAGGAGATTATCCGGCAGATGCCACCTACGTCTATCGCTCTTCTGGCGTGTTGGGGACGTCAGGAGTTCTCTTGAAGCTCCGGTCTCGGCGAATGTTGAACCGCGATAGACAAGCCGCTATACTACCTTTGCATGCGATCTGCGGCGTGATACAACCGTTGTCATACTGGCTAAAGCCCAGTAGAATTGATTTTCATGAGTATCCGGCGTCACTGCTCGTAGATACGATGCGCTCGGCGGTCGGAAACGCTATTCCCGCTTGAAGATCAACGGTCGCCCTCCCCTCACGCGAAGGGTGTTGAAGTCGTTCCCTGAAAGGCGCTGCCAGGAGCCAGGGTCGTTGCAGGTAGGCGAAGGCGAATGGCTTCTCCGCCCGAGTAACTCTGCTACAACCTTCACTTTCCTGGTGAATGTGCGGGACATTGTCGCTAATCGAACGGAGGCACTGTAAGTGATAGAACGAGCGATCGATATAAGGAACCGAGCCCTTTCCTGTGTGACGGATTATCTGAGAGTGGAAGTAGCAGCCTTAAGTCAAGAGTGGATGCTCCCCCTGCTCCGATGATCCCTTGAGAACTGCTGATGTCCCCCATCTTTAGAGGCGTGACTTGAAGAACTGGCTGAGCGCTTTCGCTCGTGTTGCGGATCGGTCGCCACTCGTCCGATTTCCTGAGGGAGAGACAAACGCTGAGGTGAATGCTATGGCGCGGGGCTGTGCCCGAAGGATCGCTCGCCGCTTTCTGATGCAGCTGCTCGACCTCTTGGAAAAGGGCTTTGCCGTCTTTTTTCGTCCTTGGGGATTCACCATCTCTTGTGTGCGCAGAACCCATGAGTTCGAAGTCCCCGCCCTCCACCGGTGTATGAAAAGTATCCCAGCCCCAAACGCCCCCCCCCCCCCACGGCAAGGGGAGGTTCTGAGTCTGAGGACAGTCCACCTCCTCTTCTGGGTAGGAAGCAATTTGTGACCCCCCCCCCCTCCTAATCGATCGCCCTTGTTTCATCCACTGTCCGTCGCTTGCTCTTGCGTCGGATCCTTTGCTCCCTCTCTGGGGAGATTGGCCCTTGTTGCTCTTGGACGGCGGTTCTGTTCTTCTAATTGGAGTCCCGACTGACGAAAAGTCTGTCGGTTGCTGGCAGCCGCTGCTGCTGCTGAGTGGCCCCCTGGCTAGCCGGCACGCCTTCTTCTTCTTCGGCTTCTTCTGGCGTTCGCAGGCTGCCAAGGCCTTCTTGTTAGCGACCTCCTCCCTCGTGTAGGCCTTAACTGGTCCCCCGAAGAGGTCAGGTCCTGTAGGCCTCTCCAGGAACTGCCGCGGTCTCAGGAGGTTATGGCGGATGGCGCACTCACTGTCCGCAAGTAGGGGCGATTTTCCTGCTTAAGCCTCAGCTGTTGTTCCCCATGCAGAACGCTGGGTCCCGGAGTGTATATAGTGAACGTTGCTTGTTCCCCTGCACTCATCTGGCAAACCTGACAGGGTCTAGACATTAGTTCATCAAGGGGTCGAAGGTTGAGGAGGATGCGTTTTCCATAGTCGCATACCATCCCAGGCCAGGTTTCCGGGCCGCCCAATTCGGCGTCCCCTTCTGGTCCCATGGTGGTGGCCCGGAGAGGACGGTCCTTCCGGTTGGTTCTTCCCGGTGGGCGTGTCGCAGAACTTCCTGAAGGGAGATAAGAGTGTTACGTACGCCGCCCGCTTCTTCTGGCTTGTTACCCCTGAAGCTAGCTCTTCTCCCACTCGTCAATCTCTGGTGAAGGTCAGGCCACGGATATCGGGTGCCCTCTCTAGCACAACTGCTAAAGGAAGAAGCCGCCAATGAAGGGCTCTGGTATCACGGTGAACTACGCCCTAGTTTGTCGGATCTTCTTTCTCCAGGTGAGGATCCTAATCTACCCCTACCTCCGGACTCCGGCCTTGATGGATCCTCTGTGATGTTCCTCCGGGCTTGATGGGTTAAGTTACGGTGGTCCGATGGAGGGAGGCGTGCGTGAGTTGGTTGAACGCCACAGAATACCTGTCCCGATGGCCGTCCATGAATACCCACTCGTCGGGTAAAACCCGGCGGTTCAGGAACCTTGCTGGACACAGAAGTTTGTCCCATGCGGACGGTGCTGTGGTGGACTCTAACAGCGTCCTCGCTGGCTGCCGTTGGTCGGTGGCGGCCCGAAAGTCCCGGCTTATCCGATGGTCGCCCCGGCGGTAACGATGGGTCCCGGAAGTCCACGGCTTGGGTCGCGGGGTAATTTACCACTACGATCCGGCGGTGGTCTCGGCTATCCCGGCAGTCTTGGCTGCGGCTGCCACGGCTCAAGGAGCGGCTCCCCCGGTATCCGGACGGTAGCTGCTATTACACCGGCTCTGAAAATGGGAGCTGCGGAGGATCCATTGGGTGACGTGGCTTCGTGAACGGCACTTGCGGTGACCCCCGGCGCTTAATGGCGATCACCCGTCGCTTACGCGATCCCGGTACTTTTTCTGTGATGGCCGCGCTTGCGGTGATGCCGGCGCTTTCTTTGATCCCGACACGTTACGGTGAAAATCCGGCGCTTGTGATCCCGGTGCTCGCAGTGATCCGGCTTGCGGTGATCCCAGCGCCTTCGTCGATCCCTGCTCTTGCGGTGATCCCTGGCGCTTGCGGTGATCCCGGCGCCTGCGGTGATCCCGGCGCCTGCGGTGATCCGGCGCCTGCGGTGATCCCGTCGCCTGCGTTATCCCGGCGCTTGCGGTGATCCCCCGGCGCTTTGCGGTGATCCCGGCGCTTGCGGTAGGATCTCGGCGCTACTGCGGTGATCGCGGCGCTTGCGGTGATCTCGCTGCTCGTCGGTGATCTCGGCGCTTGCGGTGATCCCTGTGGCTAGCGGGATCCCGCGCCTCGGTGGATTTCCGTGGCTTGGGTGATTCCGGCGCTCGGTGTGTTGCCCGCTGGAAGAGGTGTCACCAATCTATGTCCCCATGAACGGTAAGGCCCGGCCGTAATAACGGGAGGGGGGCCCCCGATGACGGGATGACCAATATCGTTTCTAAGTCTCCCCGTGAACGGTAAGCGCCCGGCCGTAATAACGGTAATGGGCCCCGCTGACGGGAGACCAATATCCGGCAGTGGAGAGTCGGTAGCTCGGCGGCTGGCGCGGTGATCCCGGCGGCGGTTGCCGGCTCGGCGATAACGGCTCCCGGAACGGCTCTTGCGGTTATCCCGACAGCGGTCACGGCTCCCCGAACGGCTCTTGCGGTGATCCCGTGGGCGTTCCGGCTCCCGAACGGCTCTTGCGTGTGATCCTGACGGCTATCAAACGGCTTTCCTAACGGCTCTTGCGGTGATCTGGGCGGGGGTCTCGGCTTCCCAAACGGCCTCCGCGGGTGACCCACGTTATTCCGACGGTGGGGAGTGGGGTACTCGGTGGGTGGGTGCGGCCACTCGGGGCCGGGCCGGCGGGAGCGGAAGGATCCGGAAACCCGGCACGATGCGGCTCTTTGAACCGCTGCTATCCTGGCTGCTACCGCTACACTGGGTTGCTGGGCTCCTTGTCGTCTCTGAGGATCGAAATTCCACCATGCTTATCTGGGGAAAGACAAAAAAGATAGAAACTCAATACTGTTAGTAACTTTAGGAACCATAACCGGGATATCTCCTTTAAGTAACAGCTAGCCTAGCATACAATTGAGTCCATCCTATGCCCAAAACCACCGAGTCAAAACGCGAAAAAATCCCTCTGAGCTACCTCCCCTAAATGGCATGTACTTCTGGTTCGGGTATGTTGAAATATGAATGAATTTGTTTATATCGGACCGCCGATGTTTAGTTCGGGAGCAAATGCGTTAAAGGAATATCCGTCGCAAACAAGAACAAAATGAATGTCCGCCGGACAAAGTGTCCGGCCTAAAATCCCCCTAACGGTAAGGCTCCCGGCCGTGACAACGGTAGTGGACCCCTCAACGGGGAAAACCGGAGAAAAACGCGGTTGAGTCCTAACGCCCATAGAAAAGCACGCATTATTTCCGGTTTCGGGTCATGTGAAATATGGAACGAAACTTGCCGTATCGCACCGCCGACGTTTAGTTCGAGGAACCAAATGGGTCTATGCGGTAAAAATTTCCACGGTTTAATTTTCAAAAATGCCGCTGAAAAAAAGAGTCCACCAGTCTAAGTTTTCCGTGAACGGTAAGGCCCCGCCGTAATAACGGTAGTGGTGCCCCCGGTGACGGGAAGACCATAACTGACCCCGACCCTTAAGTCCACGGTAGGGCAGCGGTGGGGGCTCAAACAACGCCCGGTGCCCATGAAGCGATGGCAACCATGTTTTTCCGATGGCAGAACCCGATTTATGACTTTTGGGCCCAGATGGCTGACTAAACCTTTAATGGTCGGATGTGAAATGAAGTGAGATAAAAGACTCAGGAACCATCTAGCCCACTATCTCCCCAACTCAAGCGCTAGATGAAAGTGGGAATTCCGAAGGGGTCTACCGAGGCAGAACACTTTTAAACACATAAAGCACACCAACTTTGGCTTATGAGCTTAACAAAATGAGAAGTCAGTGGTGCTAATCATTGGCCCCTGACGTGTTCGCACTCAGTGGTTTGCCAAATTTTACAGTGGGGATCGTAGGGATTATTGCTCAAATTGAGCGTAGAAAATGAAAGGCATTAAGTCAGCTTGAATGGGAACGACTCGGATATGTAGTGATAGGGCTGTCCCTCTACAATAATACGAATTTTGGTGGCTACTCTTAGCTCATCTAGAAAAAAGATAGGCAAAATGTTGACCTTTTTTGTATCCAGACACACATCCAGACATTGCATCGCTGGACTGGGCTGGACTGGCTCACTGATTTCAATTCAAATACAACTTATTCTGTTTTATATCGGAAGTCTACTAATCTACTTGGAGATCAAATTTCAAATGTCAAATGTTTTTTGTGTTTACAAGAACTACAAATACTATGCTTGAATTTGGCAAGCGGTTTTGTGAATTTTGAGCCGTTAATTATATAATAACAGTCTTATCTAAGACCCTTGATTAACATGCTCCACTCGTCAATTGATCTTGCAGTTGCATCCTCAATGCACTCCCTTGGTATTCAACCGCTCTCATGCTGAGGACAGGGCTCGAGTATTATCAAATATGCTCACCAGGGGGGGATCAGTGTTCTAAATACATCTCTACCCTAGCAACCAGATTACTACTTGTGATCAACAGGACCTTTTCCGTGTAGTCAACATTTAACAACCTCCCCATCTAGAGCGGAACAACTGCTTACATATACACATGAATGTCCATAAGATCTTGCTGACAGTTTTTGCAGATTTTTTCACAGAAATCAAGAAGTTTCACACCACAATGGCACCCCTACTACTGCCCTCTGTCTGTTGAACTTCTTCTCTTCTCTTCTTGCGTATGAAAGGCGGCAGATAAATATGTTGTAGATGGTGGAGCCAGCTCACACTGTTGATTGGTTGGGGTTGAGAAGTCTATATCCAACCGGTGGACCGAATGTTGGGCAACTGCAATTGAAAATGTGATCCACAGTCTGTGGATTGAGACCATCCTTGGCAGGCCTGGAGATGGTCACATCCCCATCGGTGCATATTAATGTTGAAACAACCGCGTCTCCTGTGCGAATCCGGTTAAGGTGACCCAATCCTTGCGTGGAAGGTTGCTGCCAGGTGGTAGATCTGTCATAGGTGTAATAGTGAGTTGGCTTGGTCTTGAAGTATCTAGGCAAGGCATTATTCCATGTCTGTAAGATGTTGAATGGGGGAGCTGGAGAGTTTAGCAGCGTGTTGACAAAAGGTCGTCGGAGAGCACAGTCCCTCTGTTCTGGGCCGAGCTGGTGTGATTCTTTGACGTTGTTAAGCGCAGGTGCTTGTTTTTCAGCAGAGGCCTTATTCACACAGTTGTGCATG
>JAMKCH010057551.1:0-20465 GCA_023653785.1 Ophioderma brevispina
GCTTTGAGGCAATTCTGGCCCACTGTGCGCGCTGACCAGTGTGGCATACAAAATAAGTTCAATAAAAATTCCTTTAAAAAGGAAAGGGGCGCCCCAAGGAGTGGTCTTGTTGGGGTTGTTCTATGTGGTTGGGAATTACTTTTGTAAGAAAAGAACGTAGACACAATATCAGATTGGACATTTGGATGTTTTATTGAACTTTGTTAGTACAAACGTGTTTGAAATACGTATAAAAATAATCTAATTGGAATACAAGAATATAGTATGACAGGTTAGTGTTGGTGAAAAGTTGCATTAGTTAGGAGCCACTACCAATTGGTATTATAGGGAAATATTAGGAAATTAGGAAAGCTTATTTTTGTTAGCCAAATACAAGGTAAAAGAAATTGTTGAAGTGTGTACACAAATGACAACTATACTAAGCCAATACTTGGTTGTTATTAATCTTTTGTTGCACTATAAGAATGGAAATGGTTTATTTCACATTTTAGGAGTGGGATTTGTTTATTGAGGCACCGGTTTGGGAGAAACAGCTGATGGGGTGGATTGTGAGAGTTGCCTTTTGGTGTGAGTCAATGCTAGGTTTAATGACCTTTGCCCTTGATGTGACCCTGGACTCAGAAACAAAGAGGGTGTGCTTGTAACATAAATGGAGTTTGCGTTTTAATTGAATACAACAAAATTGTATAAAAACTTTCATTATTTTGGTTTAAAGTCATATTTTTTGCAAACTTAAAATACAGATCAATACATTAAGCCTCATAAGATCAGGGCATGTCCTTATGATCATTTTAAACATATTTTTGTGGCTGAGGGGGCTTAATTAGTGGTTAATCATGACAATTTTAGGAAGATCCCTACCAAGCTCCTGATTCATACTATGCGATCAAGCTTTACAATATTCATCTTGCAAAATTGTTGATTGTTATGGAAGGAAATCTTAACTTAAAAGTATCCAACTGTTATAAAGTCATGCTGGAGTATATGAATTCAGGTTTAGACACCATATTATACCAATGACGTAAACGTTTATATGAAATCTTGAAAATAATTGAAAAGTGACTCCTTTTTTCGAACAGTCAACCGGAAACTAACAATCAATTCATGGCCTTAATAATTTTTGATTGATTATCTGCTTATATTATTTTTATGTATGTTTAATTAATTTTAATTTAAATATTGTTTTTCTTGTAAATTCTTATTGTTTTCCGTTTTTTTCTTTTCTTTTTTATTGTAAGTTAGAGTTTTCTATTTTCACTCATTGTTCAATTGGTAATTCTTTTGAATTTTTGATTTGTATTTATTTTATTTAAATTTATTTTCTTTGGTTTCCATTCCCTGGAAATTTTGTTTTTGATATTAGTTTATCAACTTATCTGTATTTTTATTATTTTAAGATTTTATTTTTATAGTTATTTTCTATTTTAGTACTTTGTTATTGGTATTTTCATTTAGTGTATTGTATATTTGTTACATTTACTTTGTTATTAATTTCTTTGCTTATATTATTTTATGTTTTTTAATTAATTTTAAGTTAATATTGTTTTTCTTTTAAAATCTTATTTGTGATTTGTCTTTTCTTTTTTATTTGTAATTAGCGTGTTCTCTGTTTCATCATTGTCAATTGTGAATTCTTTTGAATTTTATTTGTATTTTATAAATGTTTAAATTTATGTTTTTGGTTTTCCGTTCTAATTTTGTCAGTTTAATTATTATTATTTTTATTTTGGCCACTTATTCCAACCTTCGTGATTACAATTAAGCTCTGTAGATCCCCCCCCCCCCCCTTTCCACAGCCCCAACCACCCCCACCTCATTTCAATCTCGGGTGTTAAAATAAAAAAGAAAAACAGGGAAAAAGGGGGGGGGGGAGAAACAAAAAGACAAAACAATGGCACATCTTTCATGGTAACATAACAGCTAAACACGAACCAACACTAAATAACAACAATGAAAAAATCAAAAACTTCCTGACCGATTTCGAACCCAGGACCAACGGGGGGAAAATAAGGCATGAGTGTCAGCGCATTATACGTAGCGACCTTAGACCGCTGGGCCACATAGGAGCTTGCTATATAGTCGTGTAATCTGCTCAATTGTTCACCAGGTGATGGAAGGACCGCTCGAGGTCACAATTGCCAGACCCAAATAGGCGTGTTAAGTGGAGGATTCCATTATAGGTGTTTTGAAAAATATGCCTTAAATTCGCAAAGGAAAAATGGAGAACTTCTTTTGATTAAATCTATGGGTCGAAAGAAATTTAAATTTTTAGGTTATCGGGTAATCTCGAGCAAATCAGCATATATTTTCCACCATAAATTTGGAACATCCGCTATGAAACATATATCGTGATGTATACGTAGAAATCCCCAATTGGCTACAGTTCCTTCGCGGTCCGGAAAGTGCGTAGTCGTCACAGATGCGAAAGCTCTTATATTTAGTACTGCGCGAGCAGATTAAGTTATCTCAGGAAGAACGAAAAAAAGGGTTCAGAGGATTTTTGCATCAGAGGGTCCGTTACTATGTTTTGTTTTGAATATGTATCATAATGGTCTGACCTATAGAACCTAGCGAGAACATGAAAGTTTTGGTCGGGTCCTCGGGCTGCCGCACGGAAAAGTAGGCACGCAATCGCTACGGGCCGCATCCTTATACGTACTTACCGGACAACCGGAACAGTTTCCAAAGCCAATCTAATAGTGGGCCGTAGGCGCCCCGAAAAAGTCTGTAGAATGCAGGTCAAAGGTGGTTGTTCGAATTTATGTGTATGTGTTCTCTACTTGATATGAACCCTGGCACTTGCACATAACCCCATCACGTACAGTGGGAAACAAACTTGACGGTTTTTGAATGGGGTTTAGCACGCATAATGCATGTTGAAAGTCCGATTTCAATACCCTTATGCTAAATAAGTGGTGAACCACTAAAACGGCGTTTTTTTTTTCTATCTTGGGAATGAAATGGATTCGATGGCTCAAAATTTCAGGACGACAATGAGAAAAATACGGCCTTTCATCTGATATCAAAATCGATACTTCTTCGGGACCTCGGGGGGGTCCCAAAGACGATCGGAAACACGCCCCTTTAATTTGGGGCAGTGTGCTAAAATAGTGAAAACATGTTCACTTAGGAAACTGTGACCATAAAACAAGAGAAAAGAGTCTTTGGAGGACAACAATATAAAAAAATACTGTAGCGGGGGACGGCCCCATGCCCGAAAAAGAGGAAGGAACGCGCATGCGCGGAACAATTTCAGAAAAAGCGACCGGAGAGCGCAGAACCTAATCTGCCCAACGTGGGTAAGTTGGTGGTAAGAAACCACCGCATGCAACGTAGAGACTAGAGATAATACAAGTGAACACAATGATTTAGTTTCCATACATTTATGTTTAATCACCTAAAGAAAATCACGAGGACATGGTTCAATTGTCACCCTTTCGCAGATACCAACTCCACTGAAAATCACCTACGGACACAGCTTTTGATTTCGACCCTTTCTCATAAGATGGGCTTGCTATACTCAATGTTGTTACCAATTATAACATTGGTATTATGATCGCACACAACCCATATTGACCTCAATATAAATGGACTCATATACGCACATTTGCACAATGTCACATAAAAGTCAAGGCACTTTCCATGTAACCTGATTTTCCTTTCTATAATACAATCCCACATCTACATTACTAAGAGGTCTTAAAAAATACGAGGTTTACACATGCCAATGTTCTTTTCTGATGCACTCCAACATGGGGAAAAATGACCACCAATTTAACATACCACTGTACCATAATTTCCACATAATGCAGCATTCCTATTTGAAATTCACCTCATCACAAAACAAATACATTCGACAAAACTTACAATTCAATCCCAAATAGATAGTGTAAAAAACCAGGCATTTCAACAATTGACAGACAATAAATTCACAATAGGCAATCTTCTCCCTAGCAACCATGTACTACATCACAAAAATCATGTATTCTGTATACCAACACTTTTTAGTGTTCAACCAGGCATCAGCAGCAATTACAAAAATTAAATTATAATGGCAACACTCTTCCCACAGTACCATAAATAAGCAAAGAGCATAACATTCTTCCTCAATTCAAAAAGATCTCTCTCTCACACACACCACAACAAACTCCCTTGCTTCTGGAACTCAGTTTACATTGCAACTCAACTTAACATCACAACTCGCCCAAATCCAACCTTCATAAATTAATCATACGTAAACCTGCAAACTTTCACACCAGTGATGCACAGTGCTCCGACCCATATGTGCTGTTTACTAACTCGCAATGCGCAATACTCTACCCTCCCTACAATGGGCCAGGCTATTTACCGTCATCCAGCACGTCCACCTTACCCTCGGTCTAATTAAACAAATAATTTAGCCCAATCCCCTGGTCTTTGGGACCATTCCACCCATCACCATGTTGGAATAGATACACGACGTCTCGAAATCAACTTCAATTACAAAAAAGTGACATCCGGGCACGTCTGGCGGTCATCTCCATTAATCCGTCGGACCTATACATAACCCCCTCACTATCTCGAGCTTATTATAAACTACCTAACACCCCAATATTCAAAACCGCTTTAAAAAGGCACTATAACTTAGTTGCGCAACTGCCATAACACACAAGCGCAATGCATGTTGCGATAAAAGAAATCAGTGATTTACAATAAATGGAAATTTCATATTAACTCTGGAATATACTGTAACCACAAGTCTTCAGATGCCAACCAAAATTTCAATAAAATAAATTATATTTTCCACTATCATAACAACACATGAACCTCAACGTAATCACAATGCAAGCAGCAACACTCTTCCCTACGCTATACCACACTAACCCAAATCTTAGTCTTTAACCTGAAACCAAGTTCTCATTATCACCATCCAATAATCATATAACATCAACACCTCCACAATCAATCCCAATGTTTCAGCCTAATATAACTCCTGCGTCTCTTAAACTAGCCTAATAATACTATCTCCCCGTCACACTCTAACCCCCGCATTTACCCCCCCCACATGACAACACTCACCAAACAATCTACAACATACACACACTGACTGCAACTCACACAACCTCACAACACACCTAATCAACATCAACACAATATCTTAACACGTTTGGCCGACCATAGCAGAACTTGCAATGTTGTTATATGCATTACACAAAGGTTTAAAACAACCAATACTCATTAATGGCAATCAACACTGACTTTCAATTGGATAGACTAAAACCTGAATCATCACACCTTGGGAAACCACGATTTAACTTTAATAAACAATGCGCGCAAATTAAAGGTATATGAGTTGTAGACACAAACTAGACATGTACAACCAGCATGGTGATGTTTACATTGTGCAATCAAGTTTGCTGCCTGCTGTGTTTTAACTTGAATTTTAATCCAATTTAATACTCAGGGAAAATATCACAAATCACACAATTTGAATCCATTCCTTTCATTCCCCCCCCCATAGATTATCTCCAAACTTTCAAAAAATCTCAACCCAATTACAAAATGTAGAAAGGAAAACTTAGTTTTCACAAAAACTACAACTCAAAACCCATCCTCCAATTAACCCCCAACGCAAGCAAACAAATTTTATTATTGATCACAATATTTCACAATCAAAAGTCATACAAATATATTAATTAGTCAGTCTTGGTCCTCAGCTGTCAGAGCGTGTTGGTGTCTCATGCGGGGCTTGTGTCGTTACTTGTCACTCGTCGTCGAACTGACTGGATCGCTATTAAAAAGGAGTTACCTTTAAATCCCAATTTATAATAAAATCTTAAAACCCGAGCTGGCCAGCTAGTTACCCGAATAAAATCCGATTTGTGGCACAATTCCGCGTGTAGGTCCGTATTCGTCAGCCAGGGAATAAAGTGAGAAATATGGCAATTATTATTTTTTACTGTAAAGATTGCGGGGATTCCTGTCATTGTAGGCACAATTCTGTCAGTTGCAATCACCCTCCATAGGTTAGGCACAGCGATGAACAAAATCGCATCATAACGATGTATTATGGTTGAACTACTGCTGTGACACTTCATGCCTAATAAATAAAAACACAGCGGTAACCTCATGGGGTAAAATGTCCCACTTCACAAACAGCTTGCCTCGTCATCTTTTACCCGGTCGTCTGCCAAACCATCTCTATCTAGTGTTGATTCATTATTAAAGTCCTTCTTGTCTATTATGAAGTCGTCTGCACCAAAGTTCGTCCATCTCTAGTTGGTCTAGTCACATCATGTCTGAAGTCCGTCTCCCCATATCAAGTTTATGTTAGTTCGCCCATGTCTGAAGCGGTCATACTCATGCCCCAAACTTTTCCGAGCGCGTAAACCCAAAATTCTAGTCAGAGACCAGGCCAACCAATCCACAATGGCGAGTCGGGGGAATTCCCAGGTGACGAAATGTTGGGTCTTCCGGAGCAGGACCTGCTGGTGCCCGTCCACCAACTGTCGGCTCTTTTTATGAATACGCGGACAAATGCCACAAACATCATAAGAGGTAAAACAGACTAGGGAAATCCCTTACAATACAGCGTCTATTATCTATTTTATATATTGTTTGACACATCTATAGAGGATTGAATTTAGAAAATGGAAGGTACTTACAAAAATGGTTGTAACTTGAAGAAATCCCCATTTAGGTATTAAAAAGACACTATCAGTGATTCAACCTGAATTAAATCCAAATATTTAAATTGGGTAGGTTGTTAAAAGTGAAGGTAAGTCTCGCAAGTTATTTTTCATATGAAAAAGAAAGAAAACGCAGTATTCAAAGATACCAATTAGTAGGATCAACATATCACGTGTACCACCACTAACCCAAAAACAAATTGCAGCAAAAGGTTTCTGGGCAGTTTCTGGTAGTATAAGGTCAGTTTAATAAAATATCAAAAGTTGACAAACTCGAAGTCCCAGGAAGTGTTCAAACTATGACATGAAACAAATGGGCGCCATCCGCCATTTTGAAAACCATAAAGCCTCATATCTCTGGCGATAAATGAGCTAAAAGGAACAAACAAGATGTCATTTTTTCTACTAATTCTAGAATAAGAAGAAATCCATTAAAATGGATTTTATAAAGTTGAGAATACAACCTTAACTTATAAATTCAATATGGCCGGCCATCCGCCATGTTGAAAAGTTACAAATTCTGTATTTCTGGTGCGGATGGGCTAAAATGACAAAAAGATTCATTTCTACTAATTCTAGCATAACAAATCCATTAAAGTGGGTTTTATTAAGTTGAGAACTCATCTTGCCTGTAAATCCAATATGGCTGCATCTGCCATGTTGGAAAGTAATGAATTCTTATCACGTCTGATACCCAGATGGGCAAAAATGGAAAATAAGGTGTTATGGTTGTAACAAATACATTAAGATGGTTGTTATAAAGTGATTTTAGTGGGCTATTGTCCAAAATTTGAAGCCATGTTGAATTTTATCGGTTATAAATAGCTGTCACCATTTCAAAATATGGGTATACAGTGTAATTGTGCGATTCTCCAAGTAACAGAAAGTACAGCTTCCCATTATTCAAAAGCCCCACCAAAATGTGGCACGAGACACGGTTGCAACCAGATGATCGACCACACTATTACTATTTAGTCATTCAAGTTCATCATGGAATGGTTCTTGATCCATGTTTTAACATGAATGCAACAAGCTATGGTGCATTCATTCTTTCTGCAGATAACATTTCATGGTGATGCATCCTGAAGAACAATTGCAGGGAGATCATTTGCCAGTGGTTTAACTTCTAGTGCGGGAATTGTGTTCATCAAGAGGGGAAGCAATTTCCCCCTTGTACATCCAGCCCAGTCAGTTGAATTTTGACCATACAGTCGTGCACATCAACTGCATGAGCTGTCATAAGGTATCTAGAGTGGAGGTTTTGCTGCTGAGGTTTAGTGTACATGCTTTCAGGTTTTATAACACGAAGAGCAGTTAGAGCAAACTACAATTCTTCCACCGGCATGTTTTATGAGGAGGCTCCTGAAAGACTTGCCAATGACGTCTAAAAGACTAAAAGAGTATAGACCCTCGTACCCCGGTGGTCCGTACGATCTCATGGACCTCGCAGTTTAGACCCCACGAGCTCACGAGGGCAGCCATCAGAGATCTTTTATTACGTCAACTGCCCACATTGGGAATGCCTTCTTGAGCACATTCCTGATATAATCATCGGGCCGGCTTAGAAAAAGAGGTTAATCGCTATCTCGGCACCAACCCATCAGGGTTTCTACACAGATGTTGTTTCTGATGTTTATGCCCTGGTATATGCCTTTACCATAAAAAGACTCCAATGCTGACCATTGAAACAGAGACCCCATCGCCAAGTATGGTTTTTTGACTTAATTATTGCATGGGACGCCTTTTTGCTATATCATATCTGCTCTCCTTTGCATAGATTTACATGGCAGTTCTACTTGCAAATAGTTGGAGCATGACATCCAGATCATTTGAGAGAAATCAGAAATGGTTACCTTTTTTCAGCAAAATTTTGTTGCATTTGCTGTCTACCTAGTTTTTTGCGAGCCTATTATTGCGATGTTCATGTGCTGTTGTCTTTGTGTTTAGTCACCAGTGTATCCATTGATGCTTGATAGTGGGGTGAACTGTGAAAGATGCATAATCAGCACTAACTTCACATATGGAAAGAGGACAAGAATGACTTGTTGCAGCCAAGTGTGAACAGCATTCTCGCTTCACAGGAGAAAACCCTTGAAAAATTTGCACAGGGATAAATGCTAAGGGAAGATGTCAATGACACAGACTTGTTCCAAGTAGGCAAAGATAAGTCAAACAAATGGAAACAGCTCACTTTTCTAATATAATAAACACGAAAAACTAAAGTCAAGACCTTTTGCTTCATCAGGCTGTCCAGGTAACCGATCATGCGATTACCAAGCTCATGTTATTTCAAGATTCCGGTTTAGGATCACAATATGGAGAATTCTTTAGATAGGTGCTTTGCCACGAACTGTCGCCATATCCGCCATCCCATTTTTTTTAGGCTAAACAGGTTTTATGTAACCAGAAAAAGCACAATTTCTGATGGTAATTTACGAACATGTGTCCCTCGTCCGAAGCTGCGCCCAAGACCGTGCCAAAGACTGATCACTATGTTATTGATGGAGGTTTCTTTTGACATCCGGGTTGAAATGGACAGAGAGAAGCACTATAGTTGCATGATGATGATTATGATCTTTCACAGTTGAAAGTTAGGTGACATTTATGGGCAAAGCATCCGTGTCTTCCATGGGATACACTTGATGGAACCGAACACAAAAGACAGCACACAAGAAACGTTTGCCCCAAACACAGGCTCGCAAATAAGGTAGACTACAAAAATGCCAAACAAATTTTGCTGGGAAAAAAGGAAATGTAGATGTTGATATAGCAAAACAGCGTTCCCAATGGCATAATTTAGGTCAACAACCAAAATTGGAAAAGACACAGATCTGTTGATACTACGTTCTCCAATATTGAGAAGTAGGGCTGAATGACTGTTTTGGTCTGACAGACACATAGAAGAGGAATAGTGTATGATATCAATCCTCTGAAGTAATTATTCAGTGATAACATGTGCTCCTACCTGTTCTTTGCCAATGCATTTCAGATTGCGATACTACTTCAACAAGATCAAGCACTACCAACCCGCTGCCGGTATCGGCCTCCGACGGTTGGCCAAAAAATTCGTGCTTTTTCCTCAAAGTTTAAGTCCTGGTGATGTTCCTATGACGCCGCCTTGTTGTTCAGAGTATTTTGTACTACCCCCAATAGCTCCTTGATTGGAGTCGGACCGCTTGCAGGCGGAAACAAATAAGCGTAGTGCCGGCGCAACACGCAGCGGGCCAAGAGGGAGCAGAAAGAAGTAAGAGGGGGAAGACCAGGACGGCGACAGTGGGGGCAGGGGCCAAAAAACACAGACATAAGAGGGGAAAACCCACAACATCCCCCAAAAGCGTCCCCACTTAACAAAAAGAGATCGCGAGGACCACAACGAAAAGAAAAGATGAAACCCCCCTCTCACCACCAAAGAGACGGGGCGAAAAAAGGGGGCGGAGCTATTAGTACGGGGTTGCGCGCTGTCTCCCAGGTGAGAGAGAGCGGAGGGGGGGGACCAGCCCTCGAGCTACGCAACTGAGGCTCCGATCCCCATCTCGCCGAGGCCAAGACCGCCCGGAGCAGCCCGGGTTCCCCGGGACCCAGTGCGCGCCAGCGAAACTATCTCCCCCAATTTGCAAGCTGAGTCGAATGCCGGCCCTGCACCGAGGTTGAGCAGCCACGCTTGAAATCGCGCAGGGGGCAGTGGGTCTCCTGCTGGCTGGACGGGATATGTGGATTTGTCGGATTTGTTTGTTGGGCGGATGATGAGTGAATAATGTGATGGAAATTGTACTTCCGGTCAAGGATTTCACATTGACTGTTAAAGAAATATGTGATGGATTGGTAGGTGATAATAATAATATGGCTACGAATTTTCACAATGCCCATTAAATTTTGTTTGTGTTGTTAATTTGAATATGCATTTCTAAATTCTGGTGTAAGAGTGTACTAGCTACCATGGCGGAATAACGGAATAAAAACCATGACATTGTAGCGAGGCCATTTGCGGTATAGTGCTGAAGCAAAGGATGCATAAAGCACTCAATGGAGACCACAATAGACATATGGTTGGTTGGGACCTCAGTCACACAGACACTTTATTATATGACACCGAAATTAATAGAAAATAGCCTCATTTTGTCATTGTAATCTGCCGATGCTAAATAGGATTTATGGCAGACAGTGGACATTTTTAAGCATCAAGGTGCTCCACACTTACAACAACCATCTTGAGGTATTTCTTATGCTACAATTAATTTAAAAAAAAAATAACCCATATTGTCATTTTGGCCCATTTGGTACCAGAAATGAAAAGAATTTGTACTTTAAACATGGTGGCTGGCAGCCATATTGGATTTAGAGGTCAGATGATATCTCAACTTCATAAAGACCCATTTTTAAGGATTTGTAATGTTTTACTAGAATTAGTAGGAAATGAACACTTGTTTGTCCGTTTGGACCATCCGGTACCAGAGCTACAAGAATTTGTCTTTCCAAAACTGGCGGATGGCGGCCATATGGATTTAGAGGTCAAGATTGATATTTGAACTTCTAAAACTAATTTTAATGGATTTGTTATGCTAGAAAGTTATTAGGAAAAGACATCTTGTGTGTCCATTTAGCTAATTTATGTCGAGACTAGGACCGGGATTTATGTTTTTCAAAATGGCGGGGATGGCGGCAATTTGGTTTGTGTTCATAGTTGAACACTTTATGGGACTTCGATTTAGTGAACTTTTGAATATATTGTTTAAGATGGCACCTTAAACTACCAGGAAATGCCAAGAAAACCTTCTGTTGCAAAATTGTTTTGGCCGGTCATGTGGCTATTCTTTACTCTACTAAATAGCCATTAACTTCTTGTGTTGTAGTAGTAAGTGTCCGTACGAGACAAACAGTGACTAAAATGTACGATTTTGAATATAAAATGGATCGATTAAAGGTGTAATTTCGTATTTCCAGCACATTTTACTCAGGTTCACTAGCTATCTTTGAGAATAAGCTTATTCCCCAAAAATGGAAGTTGAGTGATCCTGAGCTTGCAGTTTGTCGGTTTCTGACCCCCAAATGCTTGGTTCCCACGGTCCATAGGCTAATGTTGTGTAATTTCTGTCGTTTACGGACAGACCAGGAGGAAAATACAAAATTGCAAATTTATGACAGATACACATGGATACTAAGGGGATTAAGGTTCAGATCGATGAATAGAAAACATCTCATTTTTTCGAGGTTAATTAGGGGGCGAGGTTATGGATCATGAAATGCCCATAGGAGTTGCAACATATTGGGTGTGTGAGACGCAGTTTAGAGTAGAGCCCAATATTAAAAACCTCCGTAGCTAGACCAATTAATACTGGGCAAAAATCATCCAAAATTTTACATTATCATGGTTTGGATCCGACTTATTTTCCAAAACTGGGAACTCTTCAAAACATGCAGAATGTCCCTAACTTTGGTTTCTTTGGTATTTTACAGAACTGCAAAAATCTGATTTTTGATTTTTTCCTGGATTTTTGCCAAATCACTGATAGTGCCTAAACAAAAACTTGTTTGTTTGTCATAGCCAACCAATGAGCTTGCATGTTTAGTAATTAGTAGGAGCCATATGATAAAGGCTGACTCAGAGGATTTTGGATGTCTTGTGAATTAAAAATAATATCAAGAACTAAAGATAGTCCACTAAAAGGTAATGTTAGCGATGAATGGGAATTTTCTTTTTTTTCCATGTGAAGTAAAAACATTTAGGTACAGTACAACAGCTGCCAAGAGGACTACCGTGGTTGTAATTTCTATATGAAGGACTTTGATTTGAGCTTAGTTATATCCCCACAATGATTAGTATATGAACAGTAATTAGGTAATATGCAAAAAACATGATGTTTTGAAATTGAGTGTGCCCTCAACAGGATAGCTTCTGAGTTAGCTTTAAGAGAAGTGGGCTTGTTTTTCTTGTGATTCAACAACGCACTAAAAATATGTGATTTTTAGTGTATTTCTCATCTCTTTGAATAGCAAACAAAAATTTCATACCTGTAGGTGCTTTGACTAATTTTTTCCCCTCACAAGAAACAAAAACATATTGAGAGAAAGGTGGGTTATGCAAACAATTCTAAAGCCTTATAGCAGTCAAGGAAGAAAAGATTGCACTACATTGACCCTTGTTGATGTTATGATAAATGAGCAAATACTTGGATATCTTGTAAATAGAATCACTACAATATAATTAGTCATATTATAATGGATGGTACAAACTATTACATGGGAATAGCCATCTATTATATTTTGTTTTTATGTATCATTGTGTTTATTTCAGAGCATGGAAAAAAATTGTTTGTGATCTCAAGAGAAATTCCTTTCATGTTTGTCCATTTTCTTTTTGGTGTCGGCAAGAATGCAGAAGGCACATGGGGATTACTCAGGTTGTATATAATTGGTGTGTGGGTGTCTGTGGTTAAAAAGGAGGGGGCGGTTGGGGTGACATGTTGGGCCTCATGTGTTTTGGTGACCTCATGTGACTTTGGCCCATTCACCCCATGGACAAACCACGACGGCCAAAGGACAATCGCAGTCCGGAGAATCACGCCAATGTATTTTTTTCTTTTTATTGGGTTATTTGTGTGGATTTATTAAACCCATGGAAGTTTTTTTTTATTTGCCTAATTTCAACAGGCAATTTGTCGAGTGGGTGCCCCCTTCCCAAACTGCTCAGCCCAGGGTTGATGGTTTTCTATGTATGCCTCGCGATCTGTATTTGGAGGTATTTGCAGGAAATGCAGCCTCTGCCCATCCTGTATCATGGAAAAGCTGTCAGTGGATTCCATACAAAAAACAAAGGCTGAATTTCACATTGCTCCAATACAAGATTGGAAATTTCAGTTTTTATACCGTAAGATAATCCTCATCCTAATCCTTCAAATGGGGGTATTTTTCATCAGTTCAAAATCAGGACTTTTAAAATGTTATGTGAAATAGTCTCGTACACCTTTAACAGAATATGTATTGCTTCAATTTTGGGGCGCCGTTTTCATAAAACTAACTACCGTAATGTTACTAAATCAAATATACGTACGTTATGTGACTTTTAAGAAGTGTAATATGATCCGTTTATATTGAGATTTGTCCATAAATCTTTACACCAGTCAAATGCAACTGTGATACAAAATTTGCCCATATTTACTGCAAAAATAACCGTGGAAATCAAATCTTCACACAACAGAGCATGTTTCCTTTGGTCCCAATAGCCATAGGTTGTATTAGAAAATAGTGGAGTGCTTTGTTTATGACTCGTATGGAATTAATTAAAAAAGAGAAATGTAAACCGGAATTTGTGTGGTACATTAAAAAAAATCACTTGCAAATTAGGCTTTATTATCTCTACTTTATACAATTGTCTTGCTTAAGCTTATATTTCAAATATATTTTGTGTGTAGTAATTAAAAATAGTCATTTAGAACTAAAGATAGTCACCTAAATATACTATTCCAAAGTTAAGAGATAAATCGGATTTTTATTTACCCTGCATTTTTAGGCCTAGAATTAGGCTATTGTCATCGTAGCAAATTAGAGTAGAAACCCAATGTTTCTATCTAAAACTAGTCTCTCATGTCTTGTCCACTTCTTTTGAAATCACAGGTATGCAAGTATGACATTTATCTGAAAAGTTATGTTGTGGATTTGAAAATTTGAGGAGATGTTGCGTTTTGGGCATTTTGTCGGCCTTTTGTGTTTTTGGCATGAATTGTGTCGGTAGGCAAAGATTATGCTGATTGTCTGTTGTCCTACAATGTAGAGCATGCTGTTTTTTTGAAAATGAAAGCCAATGCAAATTATCAATGCTGGCCTAGAGAGGCATTGCATTGCAGCCTAGTTTGATAACCACTTGGCAGTAAATTTCATGCTTATCAGGTAGATGATAGTTATGTAGTGCCCAAAGGGTAATTTGTTATTTTTCCCACCAATATCTTCCCAGTGTCTAAAGCTCCATGGGCTCGTACATGTGTACTTTACACTGCATTCCCAGTTGCTTCTGAAGATAGTGCTTAGTTATGCAAGCCTCATTCACGACTGCAATGTTCACACATGGTTCAAAACGCACTATAATAATAGTAATAAGCTTGAACTTTACCCTTGCCCTGTGTTAACTTGAAACAGCCAAATTTTCTCAATCAACCATTCAATCATAAGTGGCCTTAGACCACACAGCTACCTAAGAGAGCATATTTAGCCGCCCAAAATGCATCAGTTTTGGTACATTTTTACCTCATAATCCCATGAATGATTCACGGCATGTGATCCGACAAAAATCCCATTTTTAATGCATTAAAACTTGACATTTTTACACCATTCCTGCCCACACAAAACACTAGTTACTTTAAAAAAATTTGAGTAATGAAGGTTTGTGCCAATCCTTAAACTTCTTTACACTGACCTATATTACTGACGTATTTAGTAAAGAACATTATAGGCACATTGCAATGTATTATGGATTAGTTCAAAAACCCTCTGCTACTATGAAGCAAGGTTAATGCAAACACTGTTTAATTCTTGGGAACTTGCATGATTACATCTAACCTTGTAGCTTGTCACATATTACTGAATGTGAAATTGTTTGTGCCCTTGTTCAATATTTTTATGGGATAAGTGTGAAAACCTAGTTTTGGTATTATAAGTGGGGTAAAATTAGCCAATTGAAGTGTCGATGGTTGAAATCGGTTGTATATTAGTTCGAGTTATATTGGATAATGTATTTTAGTAATTTTGTATTAAGTTGACATTCAATTACTCTGTATCACACCACAAGTCATATTGTTGACAGTGACAAAACACAGGAGATGTCCTTGGTAAGGTAAATTACCACCACAGAGGTTGGACCTTGGGACTTCAGAAATAATTAGTTCAGTGGATTAGACATTACAATAAATGTTGTGTTAAAGTGAACTAAACCATGACACATACACCCCCCCCTGGGACGTGCCACAGACATCGGATCCCTTTTCAGCCTTTTGGTATATCAACGACCCCTTTTTTCATGCCAATTTGGTATAGCAATGGGTGTTTTCTTCAAATTTTCTTGGTGAAATTTGTTGGAAAAATTAGCCGCATTTTCTCAATCGGAAACCAAATTTTCTAACAATTGTGTTGAATTAGTCAAATTTCCTCAATCTGAAGCCAAAATTGTCCAAATTTGCTTAAAATGTCAAAATTTTGCAGGGAAAATGGCAAATTTTAAATTTTTAAATTTGGCCCCTAAAAATGCATCTATGTATAGCTATGGGTCCCTTTTTGGACAAAAAATGGTATAGCTATGTTCCTACTTCCAGAGTCGTGGAGCACGTCCCTACCCAAAACAAAAGTTGGAACCCCCCCGGGGGTTAAAGTAAAATACCATGCTAATATAATCTTTGATTCAAAATATTATAAGTACATTTTGGTTTTGATATAAGGTCTTAAATCAGAAAAATGACACTATATAGTGATAACAAAGTTAAAAAGTTTATAACATCTTCTGTATGATTTCAGCTATTTTGATCAGCCCACGTGAAAAATAGAAATCACGATGGTATGTAGTACATAGTGTGTCTCTGAAAAGAAGGAGCCAATGAAGGAAAACAACCAAACATTTTCAGTTATATCTATTCAAGAATTCGTCCCAGTTTTAACGATCGATAGTGATTTTCTACTGGACACACTATAATTGGATTTAATGACCAGGAGACATGTACTCAGGGGTTATATAGACATTCCACAGACACCTGTTTTTGTCTATTGTCTGTTAGTCATACAACGTCACCAATGCCGAGCAACGTCACCAAGCCAAACATGCGACTCCTTGACAACATTTGTTCGTTAATTTTGCTAATAAAGCATGTCCCCAGTAGATAGTCGTTCTTTCAGACGCAAAGACATCTTGTAAAACATACTTAATTAAAACATTATCCTGTTAGTACCTTTAGTATAGGGAAAATTATGAGAATGAAGAAGTTAGGAATTACTCTCCATTAAGTGTTGTTTAAAAATATTAACACACAGATTGACAAACTTCCTGTATGCAGGTCTACATGGAGCATTCTTACCGATTGAAATCTTGACGACTTAAATTATTATACCCGCAAATATTTGCTGTTTCCTGGAAGTTGAAAAAGCAAATAACAGAGTTTTCCATAACACACAATATTGATTTAAAGTCATTGCCATTAAAATTGCCGTATTTGGTGGTTTCGGGTAAGTTAAACAGTACATATAATACACTGTAATGTCAAAAGTTTACATAGATTGGCTATTGAATAGCCTATGTCACTTGAAGTAATGTCAAGTGAACATTAATTTTAAAAAAATAGCCAAGCCCAGATTAATTTTAATGTGGTATATTTTTGTGGAGTTCACATCATATAATAATTAGTTAAATTACGTATGACAATGAAGTAACCATTACTACACATAAAAATAAAATTTTTGGCTGTTCATTTCAGGGGTGAATTAATACTCTGGTATGCATAAAATTATAAAGATGTAAAAACCCCGGCTTAAAAATGGGAACGCCCTTTCTGAAAATTTTAAAGTGACCCTTTAAATAGATAACAAGTGCAGTAAGGTACATTTCAGATAATGCAGGGCCAATTCAAATCAAATTAAAGGTGCTTAGCTCTAACAACTGATTTTTGATGCGCCTACACATAGGGTAACTTTGTCCACTTTGTTTTTTTTTTTGTGTATGTGTTCGGTTGTTGATGTCTGTTGTTGTGATGTCTGTTGTGAAAAGGGCGTTAACATTTGCTTGTAATCTCCTCATTACTTTAGGATTAAACAAATTTGGGTCACAGGTGACAACATGACATCCCCCATTTTGTTTGATGAAGGTCAAAAGTCACATCCAGGGCAAAGGTCATGTGAGGTCAAGTTGTAAAATAGGCTGAAAATGTAAAATTAACTCATTTGAAAATTGAAAGTTCAATTGGAACCAAATTGGGTCATAGGTGCACATGGGATCCCTCATTTGTTGATGAGGTCAAAGGTCGCATACCAAGGCCCAAGGGTCATGTGAGGTCAAGTTGTAAAAGAGGGAAAAGGTAAAATTAACCCTTTTTGTAAAAGTTGAAGTTCCATTGGAACAAACGTGGTTTATGGAGTTTAAATGCAAGGCCTCATTTGTTTATGAGGTCTACAGGTCACATATCAAGGTCAGAGGTGATGTTAGGCCTACCATTCACAAACAGTGACGGCAGGCGACACAAGCGGTCGAGGGACCTTATTGTATTTTTGTTTATGGTTCATTAGATATCCCGAGAAAAGGATAATTCCAAAATTTCAGTTGATTGATGAGGCGGTTTGATGTTATTAACAAATGTTTACATCACCGTGCCCCAGAGGCCAAGGCCACTGCGTTATAATTTCTGTCCGTTTACGGACAGAAAAATGACTAATTTCTTACAGAGTAGATCGAATTTGCAAGTATGAGTAGGAACATGCTATACTTTAGGCTACGGGCAGATGATGTAAAAATCTCAATCCTTGGGTAAAGTCAGGGGATGAGGCGTGGAGCAAGAAAAAGCCAACTGTGTTGAAGTGTTGCATATGTGATTATGACTTTCAAATAGCGTGTTTATATAATAAATTACCAGTAAGAACAAAAAGAAGTAACCTTATAAGTTAGCTTGGAAAAAGACTAGCGGAAAAACAAAAATTGTGGATCCTGAATAGAGAATTTAGTAATAAATTAAAGCAATTGTGAAAACAATTATTCATCATCATGGAACTTATAGTAATTATTACTGAAGTAGATATGATAATATTCAAGAGGTATAGATCCTTTTATTTGTTACCCTATTGTAAAGGTGTTCAGGTATATGCAAAATCAAGCCTAATTTTAGTCAGAAGCTAGATTCATTAGGGCAGATTGTCCTTTTGACAGGACTCTCTTGTTAAATTAGGTTTCTATTTCCTGTGGAAAATTAAATATAGTGTAAAAGACAAATGACTTAAATAGTCATTGTCTTTTCACACCATACAGGGTGAGTAAAAAAAACTTGACCCAATTTGTTCGCCATTTTGAATTTTTAAGATACAGATGTCTAAACATTGTGGTATCATCTGAAAGGGCTATTTCGTTAGTCTTAATTTGATGCAAAGATCATTCGCATCGGTTAGGTGTAGACCGAGCTACAGTTGTTTGAATCAAGTAGTCTGTTTTGCGCTCTGTCCACGATTCACATACAAATGAACGGCGTCCAGGAGGCAAATCAGTGTCAGAAGAACATCGGGCTATTTATGACTGCAGAATAAATGTGACGCCTATGTAACCCCACAAAATTCAGTCACAATGGAATATCGATGCCCTCTTACTTTTCTACGTCCTCATCACCATAAAAATCAGTTGAAAACATAATTAACTTGATACATTATCAGTTTTCTAGCTGTTTCTGGAGGAGTTGAATGAATCATACCATATGAAGGAACAGACATCGGTGACAACCTTTTTGAGGATTAAAGTATTGTCTATATTTGATCACCAAAATATGCCACATCTTGAAAAAAGGTGTTTCAAATAAAACTTACGATTATCACTATATGTTACACCCTTAATATACCATTATTTGACATAAACATAGACATTGCCCTATCATTTTGGGAGTCATTTGTTAAGTTGGCCACCGTGCATTCAAATGGGAATCGTGGATAGGGGTAAAAGCTGACTACTTGATCAAAAGACTGTAATCCTTTCCTCCTTGGCCTATATACTTATCAGATTGGAATTATCGTTGCCCGGCAAATTAAATGATAAGAAAATAGGCTTTCCGATGATACACATATCTTAGAATATTTTATTTAAAAAATCAAAATGGCGGACACCAATCTGGGTCAAGATTTTTTTTTACTCACCCTGTAGTTTATTGTCCAATCAAATAAAGAAACATCATTTTACTACCGATTTCATTTTAGACTGATCTTGGAAAAGTTGTATTCCAATTGTGTGAATGTTTTTAGTAAGGTTGAAAACCAACTTTGTCCAGGCATGGTACTCTTTGAAGGGTTAACAGAATTAAAGATAACAAGTTAAACAGATTTGAACACAGAACGTAAAACAAAAGATAAAGTAATAGTAGGGCCCACATCAACATCTAAAGTAACCTTTTTTTGTGGAATCAATCAATTTAGAGGAAAAGTATTCAATGAGAACGTTATTAACATATCAAAATATGGTGGGGTTTATTATTCCCATCTGCATTGTTTGAAAAAATCAGTAGGCTATATTATAACTGCAATGTTTACCTCAAGCTACTTAATGAAATAATCTGTCTCAAAAAAGTCAAAATGTAGATATTGTAGGCCTACTGACTCACAAGTACCTAAATTTACATAACATTGGAAAAGTTTTGTTTTTTTATTGCGAAGAACCTTAGTGAATAAAAAGTTAAATACGTTTTCAAAGTTTTCTTAAAGATGTATATTTTCATTCATTTTTCATGCATTAGGCCTACATGATATTCCATATTCAGGCTATTATCTAGCAGTTTCATTTGTTGCTTTTTGATTATCGCTTTGAAGGTCTTTTCCATAATCAAAAGGAGGATTTTTCTATTGCACTTCATTCTACTTCCACCTTTATCAAAGTTACTGAACTAAACAATTATGTATGCTTGCAAACCAGAGCACACTTTATAAGCATTAGAAAGTGTCCTTGTATGGCCAGGCTCTGACCCTAGGTGGTATTTAAATCATTAGCAGTGTCAGATGAAGTGCAAACTTAATGATGGCAATAAGCAACATGTGTTTGCCCCTTTAACCTTGCACTGTGCTAACTTGAAACAGCCCAAATTCTCA
>JAMKCH010057554.1:0-19572 GCA_023653785.1 Ophioderma brevispina
CGCTGGCCGGGCCAGCCACTCCCTCGCGGCTTGCCATCCCTGCTCATGGGAATGGTGCGCCGGAGGCCCTGGGTTCGAATCCCGCCACAGATGTTCAATCTTCTTTAGCTTCTATCCCATTACCCCTTCCTTTCCTCTCGGGAGATAGGCTATAAACCCAAAGACTGTTAGGGTCAGTCAATATTTTTGGAATCAGACCTGTTTATTTTCAATACAATTAAGCCTGATGTAATTTCCACATCACGGCCACTTTTATCTTGATTTATAGCCTTATCGCCAAATGTGGTTGACAATACACACACACACCCACTCTATTATATGAACCATTTTGGTAAACCTTTTGCTTCTAATCCAAACCACTGGATCAGTTTAGTTATAAATCCCCCTCCCCCTAAAAACAAATCACCCCAAGCCATTTATCACAGACAATATGGTAGGAAGGGGGGGGGGGTAGAGTTGAATAATCCTCTAACGTCTCTTAGTTTCCCTTAAATCCCCTCTCTGACTATAGCAGTACAGCGAGACATTTAATGGGCTCACATTGGCTGATGTTCTGGAACATAATCATGACTAATGTTCCTGTCTGTTCAAGTATCAGTTTCAAGACCATTTCATATCAGACAAGGCTCTAGCCCATTAGTTTGATATCAATTCCTCATATTCATTGTATATAGATGGTGAAACTAATATGGATATGGCATATATTTATTTTAAAGCAGTTGTTCCCTTTCAACAAACATAAAGCTAGCGAACAGAAATGTTTTTTGTTTCTGGTAGGTCACAGGCATTTCTTTTTTAGTACTTTCCTGTTTAATGAGCACAATGCAGTAAATTTTAATGAGCACAATGCAGTAAATTTTTGAAGGAAAAAGTTGAACAATGAAATGCTCTTAAGGTAATTTAAAGCGGCACTGGTAATTTACACAAAATATGAAATTTCTTCAATTTGCTCGCAAATGATAGTCTACTCCATTGGAAGAACAGAGATATATTTTGCACATAAAAATAACATACCTCAAAACAGGGACATTAGCAAGAGGCCAAAGACATCCAGGGAATTTGTAGGCTAACTTTTAAGTTTGCTGTAACTTTAATCAACAAATGTGTGTATTACATGTATATCATAGACTCGTACTCATTGTTATTAAAACCACAAAGGTCACAGACCGCTCAAACAAGGTGCATGCCATGAGAATCAACTCTAGCGTGTGTTTTCTTGTATTACACGCCATTTCCACGTCGTCTGCTGAATTAATGTTGCCGGCGACATTAATTATAAAATTGTTTTGTTTACCCATAAGCGCGCTGAATTGGTGCTTAAATAATTTCATTCAGGTGGGGCTAATTGTATTAAAAAAGCTTTACACCATGCAAAAATATCATTTGCAAAATCTAGAGGCGCACTATTTTTCAATGTGCCCGTTGCTCTTTCTTTAAATCCACCATGATTTTGCAGGCAGATCAATGTTTGGTTGTTTAGAACGGGAGCAAGGACTTGGGTCAAACATCATCGTTTCAATGTCCCACTACAACAATCTCAGCTTTGACAAGCCCCAAAAACCCCTTTGGTTAGTTAGTTGACCCCTCTACATCAATGCCAGATAGTTAGTGGTGTCAATTTCAAATTGTGGTGTCACTTTTCATAGGGGGCCAAGTTAAGTTTACAACAGGTTTCAAAAACGTTAAATAATCCAATCGTGTTGAAATGTAGCCATATTGTCCCCGTCTTGTCATAAGGATACAAAAATGTCTAGTTTGTACTCATCTATGAACCATTGGTTTTAGCGTTATTGGGTAAAAAATGGCTAAAGTGCAAAAAAGGTCAATTTCCATTTGTACAGGGGTTAAACTCAGAGTTGCCGCAATTTTGGTAAAAAAATGAAACAAATTGTTCATCTAGCTTTAATGTGTCAAAATAAGGAATTTTTTTTTTTTTTTTTTTTTAATTTTTTAGTTTTTTGAAAAAAAAATAGGTTATGGGGCAACATAATCCAATTGGCATTGATTGACCTCTTGACCTTTATCATCTCGGTCCATTAAACATTAAACATACAAAACTATACTTTTTTGGAGTCCCCATTCCTCAGAGGTCAATATTTGCAAGCATTTAAATACCATCAGAGTAACTTTTTCAATGTGACCCCTGTACAAATTTGAGTTTGACCTTTTTTTTGCACTTTAGCCATTTTTAACCCAATAACTCCAAAACCAAGGGTCTAGATGGTACAAAATACATTTTTGAATCCTTGTGACTAGACGGACAATCTTACATACATGTCAACACGATGAGTAATTTAAAAGTTTGACCCCTGTACAAACGTAAATTGGCCCTATTGAAAAAAGTGACACCACAATTTGACGCCACTAACTACCTAGCGTTGATTTATAGGGTCCATATAACACTAAATGTGTCAAACCTTATATGTAGTCGGACTTAAGCGAACTCCCTAAATAAGGACCCGATGACATTCTGCTCCTCTCTATTATAGATTGTGTGGTGGTCGCAAATGAAACAAGTTCCCGTAGGATTTTTTTGGTGCTAAAGTGATTTTGCCTTGTTGTTTTTCATTCAATAGGACCAACAGGTAGAAAAAGGATGGGGTGCAAGTTTTTTGGAATTCTTCCCCCTTCCTCAAGGGAGAAAAAAATGTACTAAGGGAAAAATTTAAAATCAAGTCAAATTGTTGTTTTAAATGTACATTAACATGTTCGTCTCCTTATACTGATTAGAAAATTATATATTGCCTAGGTTCCAACCTATAAAGCGCTATACCCTCGCCCCATAATGGTTCAAGGTCATCCGGGGATAAACCTTTACCCAAGCTCATGATTTGTTGAAACACTGGTGATAAGTTTTGTATGGTTCACAGATCCAAAAATTATTATTTTTAACAGTGTGTAGACATTTGGTTGGCTAATTACAATAGCAAATGTCGCAAGGGTCTACAATGGTCTATTGGGGTCACAGAACTTCCCTGAGTTTGCAAATGTGATAATCAATCAATAGATCAATTAAAATGCATTTTTCTGTTTTCAGTATGACGCTTTAAACTAAAAGGGGGTTTGGAACCTAGCAATATATACTTTTCTATCCTTAATGACGATACGAAACACTTTTTAGTGTACATTAAAACACAATATTACTGATTTTAAATTTTTCCATTGTACTAACATTTGTCCCCTTGAAGAAGGGGGCATCAGTTGGAAAATTTTCACCCCATCATTTTCTGACAGTTTGGTCCCTATTGAACCCCCAAGCAACAAAATCAATTTTAGCATTAAAATCCTACGGGATAGCACCCATCCAACCCAACACTAAGTTGGACAAACCTTGCAAACCGTATTAGACTAACCAGTATTGTAATTTTCCTAACATTTTTAGTTGGTCAAAATGTATTCAGGAAATAACAAAAACAAAACAAAAACAGTCAATATTGTGCTTCTTTTGGGAGGTCTCAATTATACGTTTATTTTTTTTAGAGCTATTGCAGTTAGGCATACCCTATATTGGATCATGTTAATCATACATGGTGTATCATGTAGTGGCTCCGTTTTACAAAATGGAGGTTGCAGACCGATCTTTGCATATATGGCAGATATAAAGATAAAAATTATAGCCCCTTTCATAATCTCAAACTTTAACTACTCAAAACCAAAGAGGCGACTATAAGGGGCAACCGTCTGTTTTATTTTGAACAGAATTGTTGTATTTAAAATTTTACTTTTTTTATTCAATTTTATATCAAACCTTGGAATTGGGGCGTTTTAGGTGATTGTATTTAGTTTTAGTACTTCAAAGTGTTAAAATTATAATGTGATACTTAGTATGACTTGGATACTTAGCTTAAAATCTGTATCACTTTGGGTATATACTCCATGAAATTACTAAGTTAAACATTTTTCAAATATACATATCTGAGCCCATCGCTTTAACCTGTATTTTGCCTCAATGTTCAATAATTATTTGTCCGTTTCTTTGTTAAAAATGAATCCTCGTGTTTGCTTGTTCTTATGTGAATTGTTGATTAGCAGTATGTTGCATTTTAAATTTTTGCTTGAATACTGGATTGGTGAGAACTTTTCATTATACACGGCCAATTTCTCATGGTAGTTACCACCACAGCTAACACCGAGTAGACATGGATTACCTACACACTAGACGTACACTCGCCTGCCAGGATTCCGTGTATTTTGGCCGCATAGACGGTAGGTAACACACAGCAGCGGCTGTCTGCAACCGTCGTGGAGTAGCTACGTGGGTTTTCACCTCTCGCAGCGCGCGCAGTATTTTCTCATGGCCAATTTTGTTTTTTGATATTTTTGGCATTATTTGCATTTTTTTATTACATGTGGGGAATATGGGGTTTGATGATGCCCGATTTTTGAATTTCCGTAATGAATTTTCTAAAAAAAAACGTTCAAAAATGCTAAACGGAGCCCGATTGTATAGCGGCCCTCATTTCACAATTTTTCATCCACTCTCAAAATGGGGCCGCTATGTTAACGCGGGGGTAGCTCTTGGTAGCTGCGTGTCTACTCCGTACTGTCTACTCAACATCTCCACCTCTCTCCACCTAGTGGGCAACTACAGGGTAGCCATTGGGGTAGGTACACACAGCCAGAGAGCCCATTACTGTTTTACCTAAAACTTTGTAACTTTGTAATCCTAGCTTGCAGCTACCCACCGCCTCGCAATTATCCCAGTGTGTACTGTGCAGTAGCTCCACGGAGAAAACATGGTTAGCTGCCCTATAGGCTACCACGTGAGTAAGAATCCGGCCGTTTTATAATGATGGTGGTATAATTCTAATTATGAAGTTATCATCAGTATATCCTTGACGCTGTATTTTTTGTAGATGGCATGTTTTCTATGTGTAATTGTTGCCCTCATTGGTTTATCTTGTTTGAGGCATGGATGTGTGAGGATCTGGTTCAGCATTGTATGTGTGTATCCTTTTATAATTGTGTAATTTGAATTATAAGAAATGAAATTTAATTTGCGTCTTAATATGGATAATAATATTTAATATTGTTATTTTTTTTATTTTTTTTAATAAAAATTAATATTGAGTTGTTCGTTAATTTTTAATCCTCACTCACTCACTCAAAACCAGAGATGATACAGGATTTGTTCAAGAGGCTGAAAGTAAAACCCATTCTATAACCAATTTTCTTTCTGCTGAAAAATAGTACCCATAGCTATTTTTCTCTCTTCCCCAGAGATAGGATTTGCAAAAAAACAACCACACTTGAACACAGATTTACTTTTTTGTAGTAAAAATTTACACTGTTTTTAGCAAATTAGGTGGAAACTTGGTTTCAGATTGAGGAAATTTGCCTGATTTTCCATTGCCCGCCATCATATATTTACAAGTTCACATGTATGAAATGACTATAGATGTAATCACACTTAACGATAAAATATCCTGGATAATACCTTTACCATGTGTCAGCTACCATCATGTTTATATTTACATACATATCAAATCTTATTGTCTTGGAAATGATGCAAGATTATGGAAAAATTTTGCGCGTGACCCTGGCCTGTTGGGGAGTAAAGTTACACAAGCTCATTACAATGGTTAAAACAAAAATGGAAGAGTTCCACCTATTAGCAAAACAATAAAAATTAACACCTGATTGCCTCCTTGTATTTTATTACCATTGACTTTCAAAGAGCTGCTGATTTATCATGCAGTGGTTGTTTAGATTGAATTAGATTGTATGTAGTACAGAGTTTTAAAACTTTAGTTTGGGTAGGTTTGCCTCCCAGATTTTTCAAAAATTTGAGCTTCCGGAGCTGATTTGAAGGCCAAAAAAATGGGGCCTTCCGTTCCCGATCCGATCTAACCTTTTTTTTTTCCTGTCAATTTCAAAATAAGCCGCAATTACTCACTTTCTATCTATTTTTGGGGCTTTCAAAAAAATGTGTAGAAATGGCTTTGGACATGAAACATCATGTCTCTGAAACTGATATGGTTCTAAATAAAATGGGGTCACCGGAACTGAAAAAGAGCTTGAAAATGAGGGTCGTATGCTTGTCACATACCCATACTACCGTTACCCAATTTGAGAACCTCCCCCCTCCCTTGATCTAAAATGGTGGTGGTTGTGCTGCCCTTATACAAAAATAAATACCCATTGTTGATTGGAGATGAACAACTCCATAACCTTGGTTGATCCTTAATCAAGGATCAATCAAAACTGGGCCAATCTCATCCTATTTCACATTTCACACCACACTGTTTGCAATCAAACGAAGCTGACTGCCTTTCCTTGCATTTATAATTTTTGTTACCGAGTTAATAAAATCCCAAAATAACAATTGCTTCATTGACTTTGAATTTGGACATGGAAGTTTTTGCTCTAACAATTGGAATATGGTTTCCCTTAAAAGGGCAGCGATTTTTGCCAGATCAAGAAAATCAACAAAAATAATCAAAAACAGTTTTTTTTTAATATCTGTAACAAGTATAGCTATCCTAACATCGTGAAAGTTTCAGGCTGAAAAGCACTGTAATAAAAGACAAAATGGGGATATCTCATACAGAAACTTTGTACAACCCACAATTGAATGCAGATTCATATCTTTGAACAGTAATTTAAGTGAATTCTACAGAATTATCATTTATCTTTAGACTGCTCCTGCCAATTTCAAATATTTTGACTCATTTGGGTGGATCACTAATAATGCCTTTAAAAGGGGGATGATCCAATTTAAGTCTATAAATTTTTCATCTTGATAGAAAGGCCTTCTCCCCAAAACCCCATCTGTAAAGTTTTGCGCCGATATTTCAACCCATTTTGAAGTAAGAGCTAAAAACGTGATTTTGTAATCCCCATAGAGTACTCTGTAAAATTAATATTGGTCGACCAAAATGGGGCATATTTTCGCTCAAATCATCCAAACCAAACATCCTTTTAGCCCTAAGATTTCACAGGGTAATTCAGAAAAATAGTAGCTTTCTTTTGATACCAAATGTTGACGACTTCTTGGGACAAGGCTGTTAGCGACCTGACCATGGACCTTTAAAGAATATATGGGTGTTGCAGATCACTTTTGTCCCAAAGTCTCAAAATGGCCAAAAAGTGAGTTAAGTCCATCTGTTTGACAACCTTGATGTGACACACTTCCACAAATTGTTTAGCAAGAGAAGATATCAGTAGCTTCCCACAATGCATTGCTTCAATGGGAAGTTTTTGTACAGGTAGTCATGTGAATCGTTAGAGATGAAACACTCTTATAATGCAAGTTTGTGATCAGTACTGTCAATTTAGCCATGTTTCATCACTAACGATTCACATCAGTAGTTAGTTAGTTAAACCAAAGTTTTAAATCCGGTTTTGTCCCCGTCAACGGGGGTGGCCGGATACACCTATACTGCTGTGTGAGGATTTATTAGAGCAAAAGATAATTGACCGGATGCCCTTCCTGATGCCAAAAACCTGTACAAAAACCTCCATTGGAAGCAATGCATTGTGGGAAACTACTGAAATCTTCTCTTTTGTTTAGCCATGCTCAACAGTGCAGTTGAGCTTGCACAGCCTTGGCAAAGCGAGAGCAGGGCCCCATCAAATCACACATGATATGTCGTCTTCTCGGCGGATACCGGCGCTTTATTAAGTGTTCATTATTATTATTACTTTGAACCAGGCGCGTAGCCAGCCTGGTGGTTCCGAGGGGGAAATTTCCTGGTAGGTGCAACAAATGTCACGATCACAAGCAAAATGTTTCCCGGTTGCAGGGCAAAAGAATATGAAATGGGGCTCATTTAACGTGAATGTCTGTGTTTTATTTCCTGATTTTCCCTCAAGATTTTGTTCAGAGGGGGGCACTCTTCCCCCCACACTTTTCCCCCACCTGGCTATGACCCTTCTTTGACCCCCATTAAAAGAGGATTGTTTTCAAGTAGACAGTGGTGTAACCAACTTTTTTTAGGGAAACAAAATGAGGGGGCAACATATATTTCCAGGAGGGAAGCATATATTTAAATTTGTTAGCATAGTATAGGCCTTTTCACTGTATATTGGCACATGTGCAGAGATTGACTAATATTTCAGGGGGAAAGATTCCCCAAATGGGGGGGGGAAGCTCCCCCTTCCCAAATTTAACCAAATTATCTACTTAGCAGAATAATTTTTAGGTTTTTATAAATTTGTGGAAAAAGTATGAAAAACAACATTTTGCATTCTTTCATTGGCTGTTTTTATGTTCACTGTCATTAAGGAGGGTACGTGTATAAACTGTAAAAATAGTGAGCTAAGGGGTCTTTTCCATGGGGACCTGTTTATAAGTAAGGTTAAAAATCTTTAACCTCTATGTGTGTTTATCATGATTAAACATGTGGGACTGCGTTCTAGCTGTGTTAATAATCAAAATGGCCCATGAATGTATTGAACATACCTAATATTGCCTATAGCAGAATGTATTTTTCTTGTCCTAGCATCAGAACACAGCGTGTAATCATCCGCTGTCAAAATTTCCATTAATTAAAGTCCTTCGGAAACAGATACGACGACAAAATTCTCATAAAATCACAGTCAACTGTGATATGTTCCTGTGGGTGAAAATCATTTGTCACTTATTTGGATTTGATAGGGAAGCACGCCCGACTGTGCGCTGGCATATAATACATTTTAATGTACAATTAGGCGGACATGCATTTTATTATCTGTGGAACTCTCGCCCACACGACATGCGTATTCCCATATAAACGGTGATGATGTGTGTAGGAATGGACCAGGGTAATGTTAACCTAAGTTCCTCTATAGACATGTATATGTTCCAAATTTGTTATGATGTGGACAAGGGTGTATGCACTATAGCACTTTTCATTAGTTTCACATATTCCATTATACCACAAAAAATGAAAATCCATAAAATATTCCAATATGTACCATGACCAAGAACCATGCGAGTCAGTAACGTTTCTTATTGCAACTTTTTCCCGCTTTTATTGTTTTATGCAATATCAACATGTTGCACTCATGGGACATCACAGTGGGGCTAATTACCTCATAATAACTAATCCAGTTTCTATAGGGTGCGTAATACCGTAAAAGGCTCAAAGCGCTGTACAATTACTATTATTACGCCGCCTTAAAAGAAAGTCGTCACAATAATTTCGCTTGCATCTAGGTGGCGGCTCAAAGACATGCAGTACAGGGCACAAGCTTCGCACTTGATGATGTAAAATTCCCCATGCTAGCACCCCCCCCCCCCCCCCCGTTCCCCAGATTTCATCGGGTCGACAGGTAAATTGAGATTAAAGTATCTTGCCCAGGGACATAAACATTTGACCACAGTGGGGTTCAAACTCACATTTACAGGGCTATGATCACGTGTTCTGCACTTTTCCACTAGACCCCACGTGCTCGCTTGAAGGTAATAACCATAGTTATCATAATTGAAACTTAAAAAGGGAGACCCAATTTAAGTATATAAAGCCTCATATTGATAGACTGTATTTACCCCAATACCCCATCTTGTGAAGTTTTGAACCGATATTTCAAACCGTTTGATGTGAGAGCTACAAATCACCAATTTTATAATACCCTGTAGAGTATAGGTGTAACATTAAATGGTAAATCTGGGGTTCTGGGACCAGGCTATTAGTGATCGGACCTTGGCCCTTTAACAATAAGCAGAAGGAAAAATCACTGCGATCAATAGTTAAAATATCTTTAAGAGGAAAACATACTATACCATGAGCCTAAGCTTAATTGCAACTGAATGACAATGTAACTTAATTTTAACACTGGCAATTGTAAAGGAGCCACAATTTGCCACACCCACTGCAGTCTGCTCCCAGGTGAATCGCAGCCTGGACGGAATAAAGTGCATGTATACTGTATTTATTTCCGTTCAAGGTGCTAAATTCAACTGGGTGCGGACTGCAGTGGGGTGCGCCCAAATTGTGGCTTACCCCAAATTGTACTGTGAAGTATGGTGATACAGGAATATGCACTTGGGGCCAATCATCTTTGGGAACCCCTCACCCCCACCCCACCACGATTACAGAAGATGAGTATCGATTTTGATATCAGACTAAAGGCAATTATTTCTCACTTGTCTTCTAAAATCCATTTTTATCCCAAAATATAACAAAAAAAAACACAGTTTCAATGGTAACCACTATTAGCAGAGTATTGAATAAGGGCTTTGCAATAGGCATTATTGTTTATACCCTCAAAACTGCAAGTTTGCGTCCGTCACCAAACTTGAGGTGGATCTGGCTTAGTGCAAGGACTCTGTATGAGGTTAGAGAACACCATAGCCTAAGTGGGAACACAATCACCTGTTCTTTAAATATCTAGTGTATGTAATTTAGTAACAAGTACTATACTGGCCATTTATACATAAAAAGAAGTATGAAAATTATGAATACTTTCATCTATCATGCAGACTAAAAAAATAAAAGATGAACACCAAAAATGAGGCATGATTTAGTCAAACATCATTGATCAGGTAGTCCGACATGCGAGTCATGTGATGCCAGCATTTAACATTTACCAACCAGAATGCCAATTACAAATAACAATTTAGTATGACCAAATTAATGAATATTGAATGTTATTACTTACAAGTAGATTGCTTTATGACATACAAGCCACCTATGGTTGACAATTATGTATCACAAGTAGAAATTGAAATTGGCTATTTGGTCCAAAGTGGTTAACCACAGCCATAATTAATAAAGGCCTCACATGTGAAATTGTCAGCATGTAGAAAACCCATTGAACGCAATCCTGTATAGCAATTACGGCGTATTTATGACTTTGGGTTAGTGAACAAGTGTTTATTTTGGATGTTGACAGCTATAGCAGAAGTTCTAGGAAATTCAGATAGCCAAGCATGAAAATTACATTGTAGGGAGCTTTTAGGACTAGGGTCAAGTAGCCTGTTTGGCTATTACCCTGTTTCCTTCCGTATTCATTCTTTTCTTATTTCAATTGTTCAGCATTATTATAACATGTTGGCAGGCCAGAACCAACATGTGCAGAAGCATAAATTTAAAAGGATCCCCTAAAATGATGTTTTAGAGGGTCTGTTGGGTTTATGAGACCTTGTGGGAGAGAGAATAACAATGATTTTAAATAAGTAGTAATAAAAGATTTTCCATGTAAAAATTAATTCATTGAACCCTTCATAAGAATTCACAGAGGTATATAAAATGAACTATCTGCATCATCGTGCAGTTATCTCCACGGCAAATACGCCACGACCTTTGCCCACACTAGAATGGTATGTGTCCCCTAACCCACGTTACCGTGTTTAACCGAGCTAATTTAGGCACCGGACATGCGCTCAGTGAAGAACGGCCGAGCCGAGTAACTGCCACACGTTAGTAAACACGCTCCCTAACCTAAACATGCCGTAACTTGGGTTGAGCGGTTTGGATTTGGGCATCAGGAAGTCATTTAAATATAAATCAACGCGTCCCTCCCAAGGTCAATTGCTTCCTTGGTTGGCATACCCATAAGGAAAGCATGGGCTGGATTGACAGAAAGTTCCAAATACATAGGTCAAAGCGTGTTTCTTACGGCCTCATGAGTCTAGCCGGTTTGCCGGCGGTACTCATACAAAATGTTAGAGTGAATTTACCATCGCTGTGCACAGGTATTAAGAAGGAGAGTTGTCTGATATGATCCTGGACATGGTTTTATAAATGAAAAGCACCGGCATTTCGAAGAATTTTATTTTTTTTAAAATTTGCACAAGAAGACACGAAAAACATGTCCTAGATGTGTGAAAGTTCTGTGAATTTGAGCATCACTTTGGCAGAGCGCGATGCTAAAATGTTGAAGCCCCCTATAATTTAATAACACACTCGGCACAAGAGGTCACGCTAATGTGAGCCGCAGTGTGTATACGGTATATAAAAGGACACTAACTGCACGATGTAAACTCTCTCTCTTTCATATAGCATAAACTTTCCTTGCACAGAAAGGTAATCACTAAATAATTTCAAGAATTGTTTGGCAGTAAATACAATCTGGCAAAACCCTGTGGTGAAAACCAGGATTCACATGGTGATTATGAATGGAAACAAACCTTCAGGGTATCCTTCCATGCTCAGAAAACTTGTTGGACAGTATTCAAGGATATCCTTAAATTCATGAATTGTGCAAATTTTGCAGGACCACTATTCCTGAATTAGTAAATTCTTACATGTGATGAAATAGGTATATGGGTAACATTGCTATGTACAAATGCAAAGCTTAGTTCCAGTCCATTTGAATGCTATTGCTAGGTTCTCCACAAAAAAAGTAACAAAACTATTTGAAATTTCATTCATGTGATGTGAAATTCCAGCATGCAGATGTAAAACTTTACATAAGAGCCCTTGCAATTTGACAGTGCCTCACTTGAAGTCGTCATTGTCCCAGCACAGCCCAGTACAGCAGACCTACCAGGTGAGAACAAAAGCCCACCGATTGGAATCAGCGGACATTGTTGGAATTTAACTAACAGGTGAATGTATTGTAGTCATGGAATGGGTATACAGCCCACAGACAAAGGCATGGGAAAGGGGAACAAGCATGGTGTGAATACAGAAACGGAGTGCCTCTTTCTTTTTGAAGTGATTGGGCCAAGATCCACGAGGACCATAATGGTTCATCCTCTAGTAAGACTCAGAACTGCCTAGCATGAAATTTCTATAAGAGGACAAAGGATTTAAGGAGTGTGTACAGCTTTATTCGTAAAAGAGTCTTACATAGTCTAACTCATGAATATCTGACACCCAGGTAGACCTTAGATGTGTGTAGGAGGTATTGCATACTCCTTAAGGGGGGGGGGGGGGCAGTCGAGTTACCTTCATAACCTAATTGGGGGGGGGGATCAAGGGAACCTCATGGGGGGGGGGGGGCAGTCATTATTCCCTTGGCCAACACAAATTTTTTTTTTGGGGGGGGTTAAGGTGATCCAAAATTTTGTCAAGCAC
Organism: Ophioderma brevispina; assembly: GCA_023653785.1. Classification (NCBI taxonomy): domain Eukaryota; kingdom Metazoa; phylum Echinodermata; class Ophiuroidea; order Amphilepidida; family Ophiodermatidae; genus Ophioderma; species Ophioderma brevispina. The sequence continues at coordinate 12,948 of JAMKCH010057554.1, forward strand.
TTAAACATCACAACAAAGCAACAGTAACATACAGGCCAATTACTGTTCTTAGTGCTATGTGGTTGGCTGAGTGATCACAAAAATTTGTTCTTTAAAATCTTGCAGGGTGCCCGTGCAGCAAAAAGTCATTTTTGCTAGGTCTGCAGGGGTCCCCAGCGCCTTGTGCCTCTGCAAAAGTAGGGGGGGGTGGCAAGGGTGCCTTCCCTAAAATCCTCTGTTCACAAAATTGGTATAAATGGGAGTGAGTGAGCTCATATATTGGTCGAGCTATGAGTGCATTATTTGGTTATTATGATTTATTGGTAAGCAACAAATTTTATATTGTGCTATGCATCTGCTTTTGAAAAAGATGAAAAGTCCTCCAAGTTGGCTATCCCCGTATGATGTTAAATGCCTAACATAAAATCCGTCCACAAAATAACAAACATAGGAATCCCTCGTATACTGCAACGGGCGATTATGATATATTCTGCTTGGTCATGTGATACCTGACGAACTAGGTGCGGGTGTGCCCCCAGTCTACAGTCCCCCACAGCGCTGCTGCTTCATTTTATTCCTTCTATTCTGTACACCATTAATACCAATCCAGAAGCTGGCTTCTCGTCAGGTGATATCTCAGTGTACGACTCTTTTGCTCATCCGTGTTTCCCGTGTGGTGGTATTCTGTGTCAGCTAGTGGTTCTGCGGTCTCTGCACCGGTCCAGTACCTGGTTTATGTTAGTATTTTACAGCCATCCAGTAACGGTTATGGAGTTAACATCGGGAATCAAATAAATGAACTTCTTGATTCTGTTTCTGCATGCGTGCTTTCGAGACGTAGTAATTCTGAACTCCATTAGATTGCTGACCTTGTTTCGACTATTTGTCACCTGTTTGAGTATAAGCTTACCACCATTCCTCCACTTTCGCAGTGACCTGTACGTTTTCCCAAAGTGATTAACTTATAAAATCTGTTCTAAATACTTTCTGAGTTGAACCTTTTCAAGGAGTGATATATATTGATCCACCGCAGAATATTTGCCCAATTGGTATGTTATTGTGTTCTAGGTTTAGCCTGAGCTGTCCACTGCATGCTTTCATCTGAATTAAATTCTTATCCTCCCTCCAAACTGCAATCACAACCCTTAATTTCACCCCCAAAACAGTTTGCCTATTTCAATGCTATCACACCCAGCGAAGCAACAGGTGCTTTGTTCATGTCGAGTCTGCACGTTATCTCTCACAATATTGGAGTTTAGCATATACCGTCTGCCCCGAGTTTTGTCCCATGCTGATTCTAATCCCACCCCTCAGGTTTTGACCGGCCTCTGCCGATTGGTCGACAACTCCGGGTTCTCCGCCCCACCCTAAGTTTTTTGCTGGGAAGGCAATGCTTGCCATGCATTTTTTGTTACCACTTGTTCATGTGTTTGGTCGCCCTCTTGTGATTTTCTTTACACAATTCTTAGGTTCATGCGGGAGGTTATTTTACCGGGTCTGTGTTGCTCACCCCACTCATTTAACCTGCAAACCTGCCTTCAGTTTAGGTCTTGACAGGCTGGCTAAGTTGAGTTGTGGGGGGACAGTTAGGGTGGCGATCCTTATCATCCCCCCCCCTCCCTTCCAGCAACTTCCGTTTCCAAACAGGTGGGGACCTATACTAGGGTCCGTTCCCGTACTACTAGCAACAAAATAAACCAATTAGGAGGGTCGCATACCCGGTGAAAACAAGAAATTGACGTTCTTGTATGTGAAAGTGACAGGAGAGATTTTATGATATGAATTTTCTGCAAACTTCACCGGATCGGTCTGGTAGACCACTACTGAGACGTTGGAGGTTTCATTGGAACAACAGCGTGACAAAAAATAACGAAAAACCCTGGTTTTGAACTTGCCTGTTGTAGTAATCGTCCCAGGAGAAAGCCATGCTTTGACTTTTGCGGCCTGACGAGAGAAACTACTACATCATCATCTTATAATAAAGACGGGCTAGTTCGGCTTCATGCATCAGGTGTGATCTAATGCATTGGTAAGCATCCAACTATGTAACAAACCTAGGTTCACGAAAAATGGGGGCGCTTCTTTCTGGAAATCTCCCTATGTCTCTTTAAATATTTTGCTTTATATTTAAAAATGCCACTTATCAAAGTTTGCATGAAGATGCAAACAACCAACAAAACTCTGATTTTGGAGGCTCTGTATATGTTTAAATCTGTAATTAAAAGCATTCCGAATTTTGTAGATAACACGCAAAAACTCAAATTTCGCAGCGTTTACACCTGCCGCAAAAACCAACTATGTCTATTTTGCGACCACCGCAAAACCGTCCTATTTACGATATCGGGCCCAAAAACCTCCCAGAGGATTAAACATATTCATTAATATTTAAAAATGTAAGAACAACCCCGATTACGACCACCAGCTTCCAATTTAGAGTCTTTGCTACTATATGCCGAATCTCTTAAATTTATATATTCTTACCTGAACGAAATCCATTGATGGCCACCTTATATACTACCTACTAAACCAAGTTAAATTTGGTTTATCCCGTCAACGGGGGTGGCGGATTCACCTCACTTTGCAGCAACGCCCTGACTCCTTCCACTTCGATCGATTCAATGCATCCTCCATTTCCTCAACCCTACCCTCCCCTCTCCTCCTCCATTGTTTATTCCAGGTCCTTCTTTGGATGGCCCCTCCTCCTCAAAAACCGCTCACCTCGGAAACCAAAAGCACTGCTTAACACTGCTATCATCCTTCCCCTCAACAATGCCATCCATACCAACGTACACCTATTCGCTTCGCAACCGGGTCCACCCCCTATTCCAAACCCAGCATCTGCTCTATCGAGTCCTCAGTCTCATCTGTCCATCAACTTCACCCACACATACGATCAGCATGGCTCTCTCGGTCTCCTCAAAATCCCATTCATTTTCGCTCAGACACACGTCTCACTCCCATACCGACATCACTGGATCTTACACACTCTTATAAACATTCCTTCACTTCAAAGGATATCCTTTTCCCATGCAACAACTCCCACAGTCCCTAAACTTTACCACCAGACATCACTATAGCTGTTGCACAAGCCACCTCACATCCACCACACCCAACAACCTTATCCCTAGGTATGTGAACTCCTTCACTGACTCCACTCAGACACACTTTTCCTCGGTTCCACCATCCCTGCCAGCTCCCTTTCTCATCGGTCTTCTAACACAAAATCTTCTTGCCAAACTAGGGGTCATTCTCTTCAGCTTTTGTGGCATTACCATGGATCAATTCCCAACATTCACACCCCACACTGAATGTGCGTGTCGCTCTCACACATACCCCACACATGGTGTCTACCTTACCGCTACACCTCCCTCTCCGCCCGCACTCACCAGCCGGTTGTCTTCCAAGGTGTACCTTCAGGACCTACCTCGAAAGCCTTCTTCATGTACCTAAAAAACTTCTCCCTCAGTCGCTCCAATGTTCTCACTCATAAAACCAAAGTCATCCTCAGACCAACGTCTCCTCAGCAACCGTCTTTTTGAACTCTTCTGGAGCTACATTCAAGCACAATTGCAAAATTCCATGGCGAAGTACAGAACCTGATGCACACCACACCTTCACCTAAACCTCGGAACAACTCAGACCCCACTATAACTTTCGTTGGGCTCCTTCATACAAATAATCATACTCTAACCACTTACTATGGTATCTTCTCTCTTCCTCTTTGCCCACTCCATCACTTTCCTAGGTACCCTATCAAACACAGGTGTCTCCAAGTCTACAAAATCAACATATAAGCGTTCTTCCCTTTCGCTCGGTATTCCTCTTGCAACCTCCTTAAAATAAACACTGCATGCGAGCGTTCCCTTACCTGGCAGAAACCCAAATGATTCAGTGCCACTTCCAGTATCTTATGAATCTTTCTCGAAACCCTCGCCACAATCGTCAGTGCATGCTCAACAACTTCACACCCCATGCATATTCACCACAACTCATTGCATCCCCTTCCTTTAAAAAATTGAATTTACCCACTCATGCCCACTCCACGGGCATCCTCCCCATCAAGCTTCTTGACACAACTCAACCATCACACCAATCTATATCTCCACTCGCACTCACATCCTCAGCATAACCGTATGAGGGTCCAACCACCTTTCCTTTTATTTCTCTATGTGACTTACCACTTTTTCCCGACTGACCCTCTTAAACTGGCCCTTCCACCACGTCAGCCTCTACCTTCTGATCCATCATTCTCCTTTCATAATGATTCTCTCCATATGCTATTACAGGGCCTCTGCCTCTATCTTATCACTGAAATTCAACTTTCCATCACTTCCTCTCAGACATCTTCCCTCAACATCTCCATCTTTTTCATTGCCTTCACTATATGATATTGACCTGGATTGGATTCTCTTGACTCACTCAGCCCCTTCTATGCCTCCTCCTTCATAGCCTCGCAACCACTTTCTTGCTCGCTTATTTAGCCTATTATAGCTTGCTTAGTCTCTTCCGACCATTTTTTTCTCAATTCTTAAAATGCATCCTTCTTTCTCGCTATAGCCTCCTCATCATCTTCACAATCCTGTTATATATTCTGTCTCCTCTACTTTGTTTTTAACACACTTCATCACATGCCGGTAACACCCTCTTAAGCACCCCACAAAGTCTGGACACTCAGTCCCCCACAAGCTCCCCTACTCTCATCAAATATTTTTCTGTTTATTCTTTTCAGCTTCCAACTTCCTCCTCTCATGCACTGCCTTCCTCACCACCTTTTCACTTCCTCCACATCTGCACCCACAAAACGGTGTTGCCAATTATCAGAATTACTTAAAATCTGCAGATATTAGCTTCTCTTTACCCACTACACCAACCAATCCAGTCTAATTGCCTCTGAGCTAGATGTCACTTCCTTGTGTCTCTCTTTCTGGAACCAGGTATTCCAGGAAACATCTCTTTCTCATCACAAAAACCTGCGCAAATTCTCCCCTTCAAGATTCCTCTCTCCAAACCACCAGTTCATACTATGCAACTTCGAAACCTTCGATCCTTTTCCCCACATGCCGTATAAATCACAACACATAAGACCAATCACCAACACTGTGCACTCACATCTCCGCCAATATCATCATAAAATGTCCTTTATTCACGTACTTCCTTCACACTGTGGGCATGAACCACAATATCAACCTCACTACTCTCCTCGAAAAACATTATAACTGTATCACCCTATCGCTCTCCTCTTAACCTCCCACCTTTTAAACACGCTCCTCTTTATAAGACTCCACCCCCCCCCAATTCATTAACTATTTCCAGCTCCACACAATCAACTTGGAACTTCTTCCATCTACCCAAATTCCTAGCCCCCTCCCTCTCCACCTCACCTTCCGTAAACAACCACAGTAGCCACCCTTCCTCTTCTCCATTCCTCGATTATCTCACACCTTTCCCCTTCTAAAACTCCCCAACCAGCTCCAACCCTCACCCGAGCCGCTATCGGCTAGGATTTTTGAAATATAATTCTTGTGGGTATTTATTAAAAATGGTCAACTAAAACTAAAGATAGTCACCTAAAATGCTCAATTCCAAAGTTTGAGATGAATCAGATTTTCATTTTATGCAGTAAACATTTGTGTGTAATACAGCAGTGCCATAGGATACTATGTATAACAATAAATCCTGATCTGGAATTTTATAACAAAGTTGTGATTTTCTATATGGAGAACTTTGATTTGAGCTTAGCTTTTTCACTCAGTGATTAGTATATGGATAAGCAATATGTATATGCAAAAAACATAAATTGTTTGAAAATTGAGGGCACCCTCATCGGGAAATCTCTGAGTCAGCCTTTAATTCCAACACACAAGTTACACCAAATTTCTTCACCATCTTGTATGTTTTGCAGGTCGCCGTATGGGCAGACCCAGTGTAGACCGCCAAACCAAGCCTGCTGCTCCCCCCATGATGAGATCTGTGATCAGACTGTGGTGTCATGAAGCAACCAGGACTTATTCAGACAGGATTATCAGTGAGGAAGGTAAAACTATATACCTCTAAAAACAAATCGAGGGTTTAGGGCAAAAAAGTCCTGTCTGCAATAGCTGCCAGGTGTTAGATTTGGCAGGTATAACACTTAATAAGAACACAACTGACAAATGGCAGCTATTGCTGATGGATTCTTCTTGCAGTAAACCCTCAAAATGAACAGTATAAAAAGGACTCAATAGGTAAGGGGTTCTCAACTGGTGCTTGGCTCCCTAAATTTGGCCCTTGACCTGGTCAGGTCAGGTTTTCTTTGAGGGCCTGCTACTGGTATCCTGGTATCCAGTAGCACCTGTCCCAGGGCTGGGTTGATGGCGGCTAAACCGTCACCCCATCGGGTTTTTACGGAAATCTGTTGAGGAGGGTAGCTGGTTACCTTGGTAGAACTAAAAAGAAGATCATTGACATACAAGGGCGTCGGCTCTGGAGAGCTAACGGTAGCCATCCAGCACATTGACATCAGGAAGGGCATCTGGTCAATTATCTCTTGCTCTCATAAATCATAACACAGCAGTATTGCTGTGAATGTGAGGTGAAACCAGCCATCCCTGTTAGCGGGGACAAAACCGGATTTAAAACTTTGGTTTTACTTACTGCTTACTACTAC
>JAMKCH010057556.1:0-16373 GCA_023653785.1 Ophioderma brevispina
TATCTTTGGGAAAATCATGGAGAGAGCAATTGTCAACTTGGTTTTTTTTTTCCTCATATAAGAAAGAAAAGGCTCTCTACCATCTTCAGCATGGCTTTATTAAGAGGCGCTCCACTGTTACCCAATTTTGAGGTTTTTTTCAATGAGTTAGTGTAGCCTTGGACAACGCTGGACAGGTCGATATGGTTTACTTGATTTTTCCAAAGCTTTCGATAGCGTTTCACATCACTACTTTATACAAACGCCGTTTCGTTGAGTTTTCATTCTAGTCTCCTAAAGGGTTTGGAAGCGTTATCTTTCAAATCGTCGTCAACGGTGTCGTGGATGCTTTCAGTCCGATGGCTTCCGGGGTTCTGGGGTGCGCAGGGCTCTATCCTTGGCCTACTTTTTGTTTATACATGAATGACCTGCCCAGCGTTTGCCCACATTCCAAGATTGATTTATTTGCCGAGATTCAAAATGTTTTCTCACAATGTAAAAAAACCCTCAGATTTCAAGCATCTTCCGTTCCGATGTTAAAATGTAATCGTAACGATGGGCATGATCATAGCGTACTGTAGGGATTCAATGACCCCCTTAAAATTACCAAAACTCTCTATAATTCTCTGATCAGAGTGATCTTGAATATGGGTTAGCTGTCTTTGGATTGGTACAACCATTCCAAACACAAATTCCAAATATGTAAATGCCGTTCTAGAATAAATGCATGTTTGTAAATGCATTTGTAGAATGGTAAGTCCAGTTTTAGAATGTAAATGTGTTAAAGAATGTGAAATTATTTAGAATCAAATGCATTTTTGTAAATGCAGGTTAGAATGTAAATTCGGTTTTTGTAAATGCATTTTTAGAATGTAATGCAGTTTTGTAAATGCAATTTAGAATGAAATCAGTATTTTGTAAATGAAGTTTGAATGTAAATGCAATTCTAGAATGTCAATGCAGTTTTGTAAACGCAGTTTTCGAATACAAACGTCGGTTCCTTAATAATAAATGCATTTTTTATAATGTAAATGCAGTTTAGATATGTAGATGCAGTTTCAAGAATGTAAAGCAGTTTTTTTAATTCAAATGCAGTTTTGTAATGAAGTTTTAGAATGTAAATGCCAGTTTTGTAATGCTGTTTTCGAATTTAAAAAAAGCGTTTTTGTAATTACAATTTTAGAATTCAATGCGTTTAAGAATGTAAATGCACTTTTGAACTATAAAGCATATTTGGAATATAAAGTGCAGTTTTAAAGGTCAATGTCAGTTTTTGTATTAGAATGTAAAAAGTGCAGTTTGCAATGCAGTTTTTCAGAATGTAAATGCAGTTTTAGAATGGAAAATGCACTTTTTAACTAGAAGTACAGTTTTTAAATGTAAATGCATTAAGTATCAAAATGCAGTTTTAGAAGTAAATGCAGTTTTGTAAGGCATGTTTAGAATGTAATACAGTTTTAGAATGTAAATGCGTTTGGAGAATGCGTTATAGAAGTGTAAATGGGTTGCTGATGGTTTTAGAATGTAAATGCACTTTTGTGCTATAAGTGCAGTTTTTGGAATATAAGTTTTAGAATTTTAAGTGTCATTTTGTAAATGCAGTTTTAGAATTAAATGCCGTTTTGTAAGTGGTGTTTTGAAATGTTATGCCGTTTTGTAAATTGCATTTTAGAAGTTACATGCATGCTTAAGAATCATGCAATTTTGGGCTATAAGTGCAGTTTATGGAAGATAAGTGCAGTTTTTAAAATTAAATGCATTTTAGAATTTAAATGGCAGTTTTAGAATGTAATGCCGTTCTAGAATAGAATGCGTTTTGGTAAATACTGCATTTTTAGAATGTAAAGCAGATTTAGAACGTAAATGCAGTTTAAGATTGTAAATGCGTTTAAGAATGGAATGCCATTTTATAATTAAATCAGTTTTGGATTGAGGAAAATTTTTTCTAAGATTTCAAATGTTTTCCAATACTAATTATTTTAAAAAAAAAATTTATAGAATGAAAAATGCAGTGTTGTAAATGCACGTTTTAGAATGTAAATGTCCAGTGTTTTAATGAGTTTTAGAATTTAATGCATATTTGTAAATGCAGTTTTAAATTTAAATTAGTTTTGTAAATCCAATTTAGAAAAATGCAGATTTGTAAATGCCCAGTTTTAAGAATGTAAATGCGTTTTGTACGTGCAGTTTTAAATGTAAATGCAGTTTTGTAATGCTAGTTTAGAATGAAATGCAGTTTAGTCATGCAGTTTTAGAATGTAAATGCAGTTAAGATGTAAATGCACTTTTTGGCTCTTAGTGCAGTTTTTGGAATATAAAGTCCAGTTTTAATAGAATTAAATGCAAGTTTACTATGTAAATGGGCAGGTTTAGAATGTAAATGCAGTTTTATAATGTAAAGCCCGTTTGTCAATGCCGGTTTAGAAGGTAAATGCAGTTTTGTAATGCAGGTTTTAGATGTAAAGCACTTTTGGACTATATACAGTTTTAGATTGTAAATTCGTTTAAGTATGAATATGCAGTTTAGCATGTAATGCAGTTTTGTAAATGCAGGTTTAGAATGTAAAGCCTTTTTTTTAATGCATTTTTAGAATGTTATACACTTTTGGACTATAAGTACAGTAATTAGAGTGTAACATGCAGTTTAAGTATGAATAAATGCAGTTTTAGAATGTAAATGCATTTGTAAATGCATTTTAGACTGTAATGCAGTTTCTAGAATATAAATCAGTTTTGTAAATTCATTTCATTTAGAATATAAATCAGTTTTGTAAATGCAGTTGTAGATGGTAATTGCAGTTTTAGCCTGTCAAGTAGTTTAAACTATAAGCATTTTAAAATTTAAATGCCGTTTAAAAATTTAAATGCATTTTTTTTTTTTTTTTTTTTTTTTTTTTTTTTTTTTAATATCTTATTTTGATTAAGTTATGTATATGCAGTTTTGTAAAATGAAGTTAGATGTTAAATGCATTTTAGGAATGCCAATGCAGTTTTGTAAATGCAGTTTTTAGAATGTAAACCATTTCTTGATATAAATTCATTTTTTAGAATGTAAATTCAGTTTGAGAATTATATGCAGTTTCAGAATGTAAAAGCCGTTTTTTAAAATTACAAATGAAATGCGTTTTTTTTGTAAAGCAGTTTTTAGAATGTACATGCTTTTGTGTAAATGCTGTTTTAGAATGTAAATGCAGTTTTGTACATACAATTTTAGAATGTAATGCAGTTATAAGAGTTTTAAAATTAAATGCAGTCTAGTAACTGAAAATGCACTTTTGAACTAATAAATGCAGATTTTGGATATAAAGTGCAGTTTTAGAATGTAAATGCGTTTACGTTAGAATGTAAGTGCAGTTTTGTAAAATGCGCCCGTTTTAGAATGTTGCAGTTTTTTTTGTAGAATGTAAATACAGTTTTTGTAAATGCAAGTTTTTTAGCATTTAATGCAGTTTTAGAATTTAAAATGCACTTTTGGGACATAAGTACGTTTAAGAATGTAATCAGTTTAAGTATGAAAATTCGTTTTTTAGAATGTAATGCAGTTTTGTAAATGCCGTTTTAGAATGTACTGTAGTTTCTAGAATATAATGCCATTTTTTGTAAATGCGTTAAGACTGTAAGGCAGTTGGAATGTAAATGAGTTGAAGAATGTGAAATTATTTTAGAATTTAATGCATTTTTGTAAATGCAGTTTAGAATGTAAATGCGGTTTTGTTAAAGCAGTGTGAGAATGTAAATGCATTTTGTAAATGCAGTTTTAGATGTCATGCAGTTTTAGAATGCAAATGCAGTTCTTGAATAACAATGCCCGTTTAAGAATGTATGCACTTTTGGGCTTATAATGCAGTTTTTGGAATATAAAGTGCATTTTAGAAGTTAATGCAGTTTTGTAAATGCAGTTTTTAGAATGTAACTGCAGTTTTTGTATGGAGTTTTTTAGAATGTAAAGCAGTTTAAGAATTAAATGCATTTTTAGAATATAAAGCAGCTTTGTATCAGGTGGTGTTTAAAATGTTAATGCAGTTTTGTAACTGCAGTGTTAGAATTTAATTGCAATTTTGAATGTATGCAATTTGGCTTAAGTTCAGTTTATGGAATTAAAGTGAGTTTTAGAATTTAAATGCAGTTTAAAAAATTAATGCAGTTTTAGAATGTGTAATAAGTCATATGACAATTCTAATAAATCAAGTTTCAATGACAAGAATTTAGATGACAGTTACAACATTTATTCATGCTTGGTCTGCTGGTGTCGTGCGCAGTGATATATTAATTAGCCGGTTCACTAGAGCTAAATATGATTGCACTGCTGATCATAATATAGTTCATTTGTATTATGACATCCCTCTTCGTTTGAAAAGAAGTTAATGAACCAAAATGTCATTTTTCTATTTACTAAAACTAAAATAGTTTTTTGAAGTCAGCCCAAAAAAAGGTGTGATTCAATACACCATAATTTAAGTTTAACCGCAGCAGTTTTTTTGCTGATGTTATAGAGTTTGAGGACCAAACTGTCAAAATATTTGGCAAAGAAAACAAACAACGCTAATGTAAGGCAAGCCCTTTTTTAACAACTTGCAATTAGCGCTTCTTTTATAACAACTTAAAAGTTAGCCTATCAGGCTTTTAGACTAATGGTCCTGCTCAGTGTCACATGACGTTGGTTTCATGTCATGTGGTGCTGCTTGATGATTTTTGTCCTTGTCTTTTCTCTTTTCTTTTGTGTTGGCCTTAAATGTGTTTTGTGTGCTATGTGTGCTGCATGTGCTTGTGATTACTGTTCCTCACATTCTGAGTTGACATTTTCTTTGTTTTATAATGCAGTTTATGGAATTCAAGTGGCAGTTTTAGAATTAAATGCAGATTAAGAATTTAAATGCAGTTTTAGAATTAAATGCAGTTCTATCTATTCACTGCAGTTTGGTAAATGCATTTTGAGAATGTATGCTGAGATTTAGAACGTAAATGCATTTTTAAGATTGTAAATCAGTTTAAGAATGTAAATGCAACTTTTATAATTTATACAGTTTTTGTAAATGCAGTTTTGGACTATCAGTGCAGAATGTAAAACAGTTTAAGGATTACAGCAGTTTTAGTAAGACAATGCAGTTTTTGTAAAATGCCTGTTTTATATGTAAAGCGTGTATTAAATGTAGTTTTAGAATGGTAAATGCAGTTTTGTAAATAATGCAGTTTTAAATGTAAATGTAGTTTTTAATACAATTTTAGAATAAAGGCGATGTGGTAAATGCAGATTTAGAATGTATGCAGTTTTGTAAGTGCAGTTTTAGAATGTAATGCAGTTTTGTAAATGCATTTTTAGAATGTAGTCAAGTTTTGTATGCAGTTTTTAGAATGTAAATGCAGTTCAAGAATGGTAATGCACTTTTGGGCTATAGTGCGTTTTTGGTAATAAGCCAAGTTTTAGAATTAAAATGCAGTTTAATAATGTACATGCCGTTTTAGAATGTAAATGCAGTTTAGAATGTAATGCTGTTTTGTACATGCAGGTTAGAATGTAAATGCAGTTGTTAATGCTTTTTTCGATTAAACACACTTTTTGACTATAATCAGTTTTAGATTGTAAATGCAGTATTAAGTATGAATATGCCTTTATAATTGTAATGCAGTTTTTGTAAATGCGTTTTAAAATGTACGCAGTTCTAGAATATAAATGCAGTTTTGGTAAATGCCTTTTAGAATATAAATGCAGTTTTGTAATGCATTGTAGAATGTAAGTGCATTTTAGAATGTACATGTATTTTTAAGAATAAAAATCATTTAGAATTTAATGCAGTTTACAATTTTAAAAAATGGCAGTTTTATAAATGCAGTTTAGAATGTAAATGCGGTTTGGTAATTTCGTCTTTCGAAGGTAAATGCAGTTTTAGTAAAGCAATTTAGAATGTATGCAGTTTTGTCAATGAAGGTTTAGAATGTAATGCAATTTTAGAATGCAAAGGAGTTTTTGTTAATGCCGTTTCAGATGTAAACGCAGTTGTTGAATATAATGCATTTTTGAGAATGTAACTGCCGTTGTGAAGTGTATAATGCCAGTTTAAGAATGGTAAAAGCAGTTTTTTTTTACATTCCAAGCAGTTTTTGGTAAATGCAGTTTTAGAATGTAGGCCTGGTTTTGTAAATGCTGTTTCGAATGTAAATGCAGTTTTGGTAAATACAATATTTTAGAATGTACATCAGTATACAAGAGTCTTAAAATGTAAATGCAGTCTAAGATGAAAATGCACTTTTGAACTATAAATGCAGATTTTGGATAGTAAGTGCAGTTTTAGAAGTAAATGTAGTTTAAGATATAAAATAATTTAGAATTTAAATGCCGTTTAAAATTAATGCAGTTTGATAAATGCAGTTTTAGAAGTAAATGCGGTTTTGTAAATTAGTTTTAGAATGTAAATGTGCATGTTGTGTAAAGGCAATGAGAATGGAGAACATGCAGTTTTGTAAATGAAGGTTTGAATTGTAAATGAATCTTAAAGGGAATTTTTTTTTTTGGGGGGGCCCCCCCCCCAATGCAGTTTTTGTAATATTGCAGTTTCAGCTGTAAACGCAGTTGTTGATTAAATGCCATTTTTAGAAGGTAAAGCAGTTTAGTTTAGAAGGGATATGCAGTTTTTAAGAATGTAAAAGCGTTTTTTTAATTAAATGCGTTTTGTTAAATGCAAGTTTTAGAATGTAAATGCTGTTTTGTAAATGCTGTTTTAGAATGTAATATGCAGTTTTGTAAATACACTTTTAGAAGTAAATGCCAGTATAAGAGTTTTAAAATGTAAAGCAAGTCTAAGAATGAAAATGCACTTTTAACTATAAATGCAGATTTGGAATATAAAGTGAAATTTTAGTTTCGAAGTAAATGCAGTTTTGTTAGAATTAAATGCAGTTTTGTAAATGCAGTTTAGAATGTAAATGCACTTTTGGACTATAAGTACAGTTTAGAATGATATTGTAGTTTAAGTATGAAAATGCATTTTAGAATGTAAATGCAGTTTTGTAAATGCAGTAGTTTTAGAATGTACATACAGATATATAGAATATGATGCCGGTTTTTGTAAATGCAGTTTTAGAATGTAACTACAGTTTTAGAATGTAAATGCACGTTTTAAATGCAATTTTAGAATGTAAATGCCGTTTTGTAAATGCAGTTTTGAATGTAAATACAGTTTAGAAGTAAATTCAGTTTTGGTAATGCAATTTTAGAATGTAATGCAGTTTTTGAAATGCCGTTGAGAATGTAAATGCGGTTTTGTAAATGCGTTTTAAAATGGAAAATGCAGTTTTGTAAATCAATTTAGAATGAAAATGCGTTTTGTAAACTGAAGGTTAGAATGTAAAATCAATTTTGGAATGTGAATGCAGTTTGTACTGCAGTTTTTACCAATGTAAACGCAGTTCTTGAATCTAAATGCATTTTGATTTAAATGCAGTTTTAGAATTAATGCAGTTTAAGAATGTAAAGCCTTTTTTTAATTCAAATGCAGTTTTGTTAAAGCAGTTTGAGAATGTAAATGCAGTTTTTTGTAAATGCTGTTTTGTAATGTAAATGCTGTTTTTAGAATGTCAATGCAGTAAGAAGTTTTAAAATGTAAATTCGTTCAGAATGTTAATTGCACTTTTGACTATAAATGCAGATTTAGAATTAACGTTTAGCAGTTTTGAATTTAAATTCAGTTTTAGAATTAAAAAGCAGTTTTGTAAATGATTTTGAATGTATGCAGTTTGGAAATGCTGTTTTAAGAAATGTAAATGCTGTTTTTAGAATGTACATGGCAGTATAAGAGTTTAAATGTAACTTATTTAAGATTTTTTAATGCACCTTTTTGAAACTATAAATTCAGATTAGAATATACAGTGCAGTTTAGAATGCAATCAGTTTTGTTTCAATGTAAGTGCAGTTTGAACTGCAGTTTTTAGAATGTAAATGCAGTTTTAGAATGTAAATGCAGTTTTGTAAATTAGTTTTAGAATGTAAATGCAAGTGTTGTAAATGGCAGTTTTAGAATGTAACTGCAGTTTTAGCGAATGTAAATGCACTTTGGACTATAAGTACAGTTTTCGAATTTAAATGCCTTTAAGTATAATGCATTTTTTAATGTAAATTCGCCGTTTTGTAAATTGCAGTTTTGAAATGGAATGCTTTTAGAATGTAATGCAGTTTTTAAATGTAATGGCAGTTTTTAGAATGTAAATGCCAGTTCTAGAATATAATCCGTTTTGTAAATGCAGTTTTTAGAATGTAATAACAGTTTTAGGAATGTCAATGCAGTTTTGTAAAATGCAATTTTAGAATGTAATGCAGTTTTGTAAATGCAGTTTTAGAACGTAATGCAGTTCTAGAATCTGAATGCCGTTGTGTAAATGCAGTTTTAGAATAGAAATTCAGTTTGTAATGCAGTTTGTAGCATGTAGTGCCGTTTTAGAATGTACATGTATTTTTTAGTAATGTGAAATTTAGGTTTCCTAACTGGTTTTATTGGACAAGCATGGATATCTAGTGGCCACTCCTCTGGACATGACAATCCCACTGAAACTCTATCTGGATGTTCTACTCTGTCTGGCTCCCCAGGTTTGCACCCATGTTTGGCGCCCTCAGTTGGCCTCTTTGGATAGGCTGCACATTTCTCATCCTGTGGTCACCATAGCTGCAAATGCTTATCTTTTTAGCTGCCTTTGTGTACTTCTGGGGTCTGGATACCAAATAAAGAAGTACTTTCAGTAGCAGTTAAATGTTATTTTCTCATCTCAACTTCTGGTGATGCTCAGTCAGTGTGGGTTGGTGTTTCTGTAATTTGGTGCGTGGTGCTTGCTGCTGTCTCATGTCTGCCAACTTCTGCTCCTAGACTATGTCCTAGCATGCCTAGCCTAGCCTAGGCTTGGCTAGCCTTAGCTAGCCATGACCTTTACCTGACCTCGGGTCCTCCAGATACTTACTAACAAGGCTAGACCTTCCTGAAGGGCGGGGCTATAAACGCCCAATGGACTTAAGGTCGACTCCGGGAACATGGTTTGTCAATGTCCTGATAACGTCGCCTCCCACTTGTTCATTGTCCCGCTGTGTATGTAGGGAATGTTGTGTTTTTGTTCCCTCACGGCCTCTCCTCACAGAGCGATCCGTCTTTCACTGCCTGGCTACTAACTGACTATACTTTGTTTCAATCCCTAATAGGCAAGTGTTTCGGATTTTTGGTTTTATCCTTGCATGTTTAATTTCATGTCACGCGCCCCTCCCCACAAGCTGCCCCGCGCATATGTCACGCAGTTGGCGGTCGCTGCGGTGGCATCGCTGGTTTGTAGTTGCGCCACATTATTCTATATCACAAATTCACGGTGTGAAGAGTCTTGTCTATTTGGTGATGAACTAAGTGTAACAAGGAAAGGACCCTATTGACTCAAGTTTGCAAGCAGTCAGTCCTGTCCTCTCCTGATTGTTTTTAATGTACATGGTACAGCATCGCTAACGCCATCTCTACACATTTTCTCACATTATTGAGGTACGGCTACGGCCCTACCTCATTTCTCCTCATTTGTTATATGGTTATGGTACGGCTCCGCTAGCACAATCAATACGCCATATTTTATTACCTTATATGAGTACGGCTACGCCTACGCTCTTTCACCCTTCCACAGTTTATTTTGCTACATGTATATGGTTATTGTACAGCTCCGCTAACACATCAGTCACCCATTTTCACACTATGAGTCCGGCTACGCCTACGCTCAATCGTCGCTCATCGAGTCGGAACTCAACCTATGTTTGTATTGTTAATGGTACAGCTCCGCAAACACCATCAATACGCCATTTATAACGCTATATGAGTACAATGCTACGCCTACGCTCATTTCACCCTCCCATTCGTTATGGGGTTTATGGTACAACTAGCTAACAAACCATCAAATACGCCCATATTCAGTGTATGAGACAGCTAGCTTACACGTCATATTGAGTCAACACTAGTGTCGAACCGATCACCCTAATATCTTTTATACCGATAAAGTACAGATTTTAGAAATTCCAAATCTGTTCATCCCGACTCCAATTCTGATTTTTTTTCTGCATATTTTTTTTTGGGGGGGGGGGTTATCATCGCCGTTTTCGACACCCAGAAGCTGCCAGAAAGTACAGTTAATTAGGTAAAACCACTAAAACGCTAAATTAGTAAGATTTAGGAACAACATTCACACTCCTGGGGTACATAAAAAATAATGTTGTTTTCAGTTTTTGATTTATTTTCACTGTGTGACCATCATTTGGAACGATTTTAATTCAAGTTTGGACCTCTTTGATATTAATTTTAATCGGCTAAAGTACATCGTTCTAAAATAGAATTTTTGCCGAACCGATCAGATACCGATAACGGCACAATCGCCCAAATTTCAAGAATACTGATCGATCGGTTATTCTCAGTCAACACTCTATTGTTTTATATTGTTAATTGTACTACTTTGATAACAACCATCAATACACCCACTTCTAACACTATGAGTACAGTTAGCCTATGCTCATTTCACCCTTCATACTTAATTGTTAGATGGTTATGGTATAGCTTGGCTAACACCATCAATACTAGATGTATGTGAACTATACAGTATGGCTACGCCTACGCTCATCCGAGTCATCTTCTCAACTCCGCTAACACCATCAATACGGGGATGTATTTTACACTATAGAGTACGGTTAAGCCTTGCTCATCTGATCACTCAACTTTCCCCCAACCTAGGTTTATATGGTTAATGGTACAGCTCCACTACCTATCAATACTGCCCCTTATTACACTATATGAGTACGGCTACACCACCGCACTTTTCACTTTTCACCCTTGAGTTTATGGTTATGGTCCAGCTCCGCTAACACCAGCAATAACGCCATAATTTTACAATATACAACTTGTACGAGTATGCACACTTAATGCTCATTCGAGTCATCACTCAACCTATGTTCCTATGTTAATGGTCCAGCTCCGCTACCCACCAATACCCTATTTATTATTCTAGTCACACTATTTGTGTATGGCTATGCTTAGCTCATTCACCCTTCACTAGTTATTATAATACGATGACTGCTAAGCTATACGCCTACTGAATTTCACCCTTTCGCCTGTATATTTTGTTATCGATGAATATACGGCTACACCCTATGCTCATTTCACCTTTCCCTAGTTATGTGTTATATGGTTATGCTTCTCCGCTAAACCAGCTAGATGGCGTATTTTAAATTATGATACACGCTAACGCCTACACTCTTTCAACTTCCACAGTTGCATGGTTATGGCACAGCTCCGCTAACAAACACCGTCAATACACCATAATTTAATACATGCATTCAGCTAGGCCTATGCTATTTCGCCTTCTGTAGTTTTGGTACAGTTCCGCTAACCCCGATATGCCATTTATTACACTATATGAGTATAAGTAACATTAACCTATTCCCCTTACCCCATCAGTATGCCATCCAATACATGAGTGCAACTTTTACCCTTCGTATTTATGTGGGTATATGCAGTTTGGCCTATACAATCAATTTGCCATTTTTCTTTACACTATTCGAGTGTGGTAAGCCTCCTAACTTTCTCCTGTTATTTTTTTGGTACGGTTCCGCCTCCATCTGTATGTTATCTTTCCTCGATCATAAATAGGGAAGAAAAAGATGTGAAAACTGAAATGAAAGAAGTGGAAAAGAAGGTGAAAAGTGTATCCACTCATTCTTTTCCTTGCTATTGCTATAGGGTTTATGATACATCTTTGCTAGCATCATTACCCGGCATCCATTTATTTCACTATACGCATGCTGCATGCCTAGCCCATCTCATTAAAATGACCCTGTTCACCTTGTTAGGTTAATGGTGCAGTTCTGCTCGGTTAATGCCATCTGCATCACTTTTTACACGCTGTATACCAAACCATAAAAGCATAATGGCACTCTCTATTTCCATACTGTTGGGAGTGTAGACTCCAACGCTCATCACACGTTTCCCTATCATGTTAGTATGGTTTGCGTGCTGATACCGTCAACCATGTCCTATTCTGTACTCTAGACCGATACGGCAGCACTGAACATCTGTCAATGCTACAGCTCTGTCTGAGAGCCTCTATTAGGCATCACTTGCTTATGGGGTTGTGGCTACACCAGCCAACTATGACTTGTCTTTTGCTCCCCCTATTACAAACTACAAAAACAATAGCACAATACAGAAGCAAGCGAACAATACGAAAGCAACTCTGACAACTATGTCAGTTTTGGTATTCACATTGCCCATACGCTCATTGCATACCATGTTCATTGTATTAAGAGCATGGTGATGCCTCTAAGTTATTTCAGTATAGAGACGATTGGGCAATCTGTGCATGGTTATAAGCTGTTTAATGACTGGTATCTTTCTGCACATTGCTGGTTTGTGCATTTCTAATTTGGCCTTGTTTATATAGCCTGTTTAGATCCCTAAATCCAGTTGTCGACAGTTGCGCGCCCAGTTTGGTTTCGTGTCTGCCAATGTTATGTCACACCCCACATCGATCCTCTATATTTAGCTAATTGTTTTGATGGCCATTCCATTTGATCATCATGACTGATGCTGCCAATTATAAGTTTCTATTTATTTGCAGCTCTACTGTGGCCATCTCCTTTTTGTACGGTCCCACCTATGCAGTCACTTTTGTTTTATGGTACGCTCCGTCAATCTTCATAGAAAAATATTAATTTGGTTGTAACATATTGTCTTGCCATCACGGTTGTTATAAGGTACGTTCCTGCCTACGTTACCCCATTTGTTGATATATAATGGCCCCGCCTACACCATCTGATTGTCATGGTACAGCTCTGCCATCTAGGCCACCATTTTTCCCCACCGGGTAATGTCCCGCCTACGTCGCCTCCTGTTATAATGGTAAAACCCAAATAGATTTTTACAATGGCAGGTCTAGCCTAGCACCTTTACCTTTTTTGGTATATAGTGGTGGCTCTGTCTACACCATCGTTTTTGTGATATGGTATGCTTCTCCTTTGTCTCATCCTTTTGTTCTATTATGGTTCTATATTATGCCCTACCTTCAACATTTCTGTTTTGATGGTACCCCTCTACCTCCACCATCACCTTTTAAATTGTTTTAGATATAGCACCACTACTCCATCACTTTTCTAGCTGTCCCCCTGTGTGTGGGATTTGGCTCTGCTATACTAATTTTCCTTCCTCATCCATTATCAGTACGGGTGTGGTTCCCCTTCACCCTCCCCACTTACGTTATTCTCAAGTATGGGCCCAGCCTAACCTTTATTACTTGTTCCGGCCTCACCTCCTCATCACTTTCTGTTGTAGTTTGGCCTGCTTACACCATCACTTTGATTTATGGTATGGCCCATTTATGCTGTCACCTCCTTGTTGTATGGTACAACCCTGCCTACACCAACCTTCGGTTTTATGGTCGTTGGACCAACACCCATCACCTTATTCTTTATATGCAAAAGCTACCTACACTATAACTTCTGCCACATAGGTCAGCTTCACCTATGCCATTACCTCTTTGTTTTGGTACAGCTTCCACCATTGCTTAGCCCTCTTTATTACTTATTTATGTGCATAGGGCTATGTCAGATATCAGAGCTAGTGGTGTTTTTTAGGTTTGGGTTATTATTGTACGGCTCTGCCTACACCATCAGCCGTCATCTAATGTTGGTTTCCCTTATCATTGTTTAGTCTTGTATAACATATGTTTCCTGGTACAGTCCTGCCTATAACATCACCATAGTATTCTGTTGTGAGTTTGGCAATGCCACTGCCCACTTTACTGCTGCTATGGAGCTCTCCCACCTACACCATCTTTTTAACCAGTTGGGATCTTGGCCTATTATGTGTCGGTGTACCTACACTTTTACAATGGTTTTCCTGATGAAATGTTGCTACTCGATTTGGTCATTAGCTGCCTATTGGATGGCTCTTCCATATGGTCATCTCCTGTTTCCCTGTTAAGATCGTCCTCTCCCATTTTAATTGTACTATATGGTACGGCTACGCGGGACCTACACCATCGGTTTTGTAATTTTTATGTGAGTACTGAATACCACTGTCTACCTAGCTATGGTATGGCTCTGACTATGTATTTTTTGTTTTCTGCCTACACAAATCTGAGTTCATATTTCCTTCACATAGATATGCGTACGGTATGCCTCTGCTTACACCCATCATCTTATTCTTTCTCAATTTACTGTCCAAGTCAGATCTTCCCCTCATTATATATATTTGTCCATAGAATTAGGTCTCTACCTATTTCATGGAGGTACTTAAACGTATGTCACTTTATGCTGGGGCCTATAGTAGGGCTAGCTTACGCCATTTCTTAGGCCTTCGCCATTCATTTTCCCGGACATTTGGATTATTCTCTATGTATGATGCTTTGGTACGGCTCCATCTACACAGTCTTGTTATCCGAGTTGGATCTTTGTCCCTCATGTCTATTTTGACCTACGGTAGGCTCCACTTGCACCCTAATCTTGTATCTCATTTCGAGTGTGCTCTAGTAACACTCCTGCTTGCGTCTTGTACAGCTCCACCCGGTCACTGTCCTTTTTGTCCGATTGGAATTCTCACTCATACAACCAGATGAGCCAAACTGGATATCTTTGGTGTACATGGATGGAGATGGAAGAAAGAGATAAGAAAAGGAAGCACATCGACTTCCACAATCCATTTTAATCTGTTTATCCATTCACCGCACAAAATGAAGGGATTCAAATCACCCTTTGATCATAATCCCTCTGCCGCAATCGATGATATGCGAGCAATCCATTACGTAGACTATTTTGAAAACCTCTATGTCCGACACGTAAACGTTGTAAAAGTATTTTGCATATTACACCTGTTTTCCGGCGTCTCCGGTGTGTATTTGTTGTTTAGTTTTCGTTACTATAAGAAGCTAATGTACATCGTTATGCGTGTCAGCTTTACTGCCCAAGGGCTGCCCAGTTTAAATCATGATGAAAGTTTAAACTCAATTTGAACGTTTGACTCGGGGGCGGGTGCTTCTTGGCTTCGTTGGGCACCCATGAGCTCGTTCCATGGGTTTCTGAAAGTGACCCCTGACGGACCAATATTCAGTTAAAATATACCCGGTCCCTAATTGGACCAGCTTTGGTGAATTATACTATTTTCGTGAAAAGATACCCTAACAGTACATCATATATAAAATCCTTACTGTGCTATTTTACTACATTTCCACTCAGTATTATCCCAGTTATATACTCTCTTTTTGAAATTCCATCTTATCATGTATTATACGCATCTTTACTTGTATGTAAAATATTTTATTAATATTTTATCACTTACTTTTCATTGTACTGCATTATTTTACATAATTATTTATCATATTGGTTTTGGGCTGTAGTTTATGATGAACAATGAACATTGATTGAAGAAAGGTAATTTGCAGATCATTATACCTCTGCGGGACCTATTCCTCATACATGAAAAAAGACACCACATTTAAATAGCCAATATAGCCAATATAGCCAAAGAAAATGTCACTTGTGCCTACTGCAGAAAAAATTCACACTTAGGGTTATTTTGCTGATATGTTTAGGTTATTTTTTCCTATTTGTATCATTGAACGATCACAAACTCACACGAATTTGTACCCCATTGGACTCGAACTTGATTATTTTGAATTTGATACCCCTAGCGGTATTCCCGCATTGTGCACCAAGAACCCCCCGGCGGTTTGATCGGTTTCCATGGCAGAGTATGTTTGAGTATTTACAGCGCAGCATTCATCGCCAGCTGAGTAAAAAACAAAAATTGTTCTCGAGCTAGGATCTGAATAGGTTATCCTCGGAAGGGCCATTGAGAGAATATGAATAACAATTGCAATTATAGGGCGGCAGATAGATCGTTCAATACGTCAAGTGGTCGTTGTGGTTTCCTCTCATCTCCTTTCTCCATGGATGGTAGCTATTCCCCAGTGAGCATGTCTCTAATGGGCCATTCTTCATACAGTCAACAGGGTGGTCATAGAATGCTGCATAGAGTCAATCATCCAGAGGCCCCCTTGTTTTGTCTCTAATCGGTACCCCTTCCTCAATCAGTCATTACAATTCCATATTTTTGGCTACCCCACTAGCCAATCGTATAGCTTGCATCCTGCAGGTTCACTCCATCCAAATCTAGCTCCTCACATATCCCTCCACCATCCTAAGTATCACTCAGGAACAATGCACACAGCGAATAACTGCTTAAACCCCCAGGTGGTTATTGGCAAGTTATCTGGTGACTGTTTTGATAACAGAGGATTTAATTTTGAATTACTAGCCCGCTGCAGCGTTCCCTTAACCAGCGAATATACCATCACGATAGCCAGCCAATTGCTTCTCCCTATAACTAGCTGATCCCATACTTTAA
>JAMKCH010057558.1:0-72754 GCA_023653785.1 Ophioderma brevispina
CTGCCCGGCCTGGCGGGAGAGGCAGGGACCGACACCAGGAAGACCTATTTCCCAGAATGGTCCAAGTACCAAACTGGTGCATGGATCACCAAGTGGACCCTCGGCGGGCAACTCTAAAGGAAGGTGGGCGAACTTCCTATGCAGTGTTGCGAAACGGAGCAACCCACGCACGTCAGGGAGTTGCCGCACGGTAAACAGTCAGGAGCCCATTTCATA
The DNA here is from genome assembly GCA_023653785.1 of Ophioderma brevispina. Taxonomy (NCBI): domain Eukaryota; kingdom Metazoa; phylum Echinodermata; class Ophiuroidea; order Amphilepidida; family Ophiodermatidae; genus Ophioderma; species Ophioderma brevispina. The sequence continues at coordinate 217 of JAMKCH010057558.1, forward strand.
CTGGGGTTTGGTTGGCGTATGCATCACCGTGTCTAAACTCGCCAGCGCTGCATGACCTCATCAAGGGAATGCGACATCGACGGCCGCCTGAACGCTCGCTGGTACCATCATAGGGACCTGCCAACAGTCTCAGCATCCTCAACTCCCTCCCTTTGAGCCCCTTCACCAGGCGTCTCTAGCGGAACAAAACCACCAAAAGGCTTCTCTTCCGTGTTGCCGCAGCATCAGGCAATAGAGTATCGGATATCCATGCTCTATCTACAGTAGAGAATCACCTCACCTTCAAGGAACGCCCTCGCCTTCCTTCCCCCGATCAGGTTTACCTGGCCAAGAATCATCTCTCAGCTTCACTCCACAAACTATCATCCTCCAGATCTCCGACAGTCTCAGTTCCAGCGATGAATGGACCCGGTGGTTCAGTTAAGCCTTTAAGTTTTACCTCAGCAAGACTCAGCCCTAAGGGGGGGGGGGGCCTCCTCACAACAGCTTTACCTCACACTCAGAAGCCGTTTCCGCCCGGCCCTCCAAGACGACAATTAGCCAGATGGAATCGTGTCAGTCCATAAGGAGAGCCTAGCTATTACGGAGGTTCGTCTTACGGGCCGCACATGGACTCACGACGTAAGATCTCAGGCTGCTGCTTGGGCCTCCTACCCGGGGAGCTTCGTATACAAGATGTCATGGACCCTATGGGATGGGCTTGTCCTTCAACATTCCAACAAGTTTTATCTCCGAGATTCCTAGTACGCAGCGGTTGGATGGCAGCTAGGATCCTATCATCAGCTTCTCGTCATCACAACAAGCCTCCCCCTCTTCCGTGCCCCAGGCTCCCAGTAACACTTTACCCATTGAAGTCGGTAGTGGCAACTATTCAACCCTCCCGGCGAGACCATATGCACCATTGGGCTTCCCTTGCCTTATGGCCCGAGCACCTGGTATCCGGGGTTGACTCTACAGTTGAATCTGGTGCATAAGTCCAGGCTTGAATGGGAAACGTACTATAGATGTAGGTGATGCCCCCTCTCCCCCGGGAGAGTCATATCACCATAATCCGGTATAACTTTTACCATTCAGCCTGTACGGGGCCTCACGTGGTTCGCTCTCCCAGCCCTTGGGAGTCAAACCCGGTGTAAAGACATACCAAAATGGATCATAAGTCAGTTTCTGATCATCGCCCCCCGTATGATGCGTGCGCAGTCAGGGGTCTCGAACTTTCCATGGTAACTTCTTGGTGTCCTACAGATCATCTGAAATTAGGAACACAAAGACAAGTCTTTGAATATTGATTTGTAGACCTTTAAATCAAAAATCGATTAGAAATTTACTTAGAAACGAGTCAGTGAAGGCAATGGATTTAGCAAAATCAAAATCATGCCGTGAGGGTCCAATATGGGTTTCCGTACATGGAAAAACTATAGAGCTTTTATTTCTAATTAAAACAGTAACACATTAGTATTTTAGGGTCATTCAAACATTTTACATGTGGTTGATATGTTTGTGCTTATTTTAAAACATTTTTGTAAATCATTGGTTCAATATATATGTTATGTTTGAGAAAATGACCTAAAATGCTCCCGGAAAGCCTTTATTTTTCCTTTGTTTTTTTACTACATTAATTTGTTAATTATACTAAAATATAGCCCATATTGCTTAAAACTGATTTTTCATCTAAAACACATTGTCTTCTAGTTACACAAATCAGTGAAATCATAAAATCCAATTTTTCGGGCCAAAATCACTATGTGAATGTTCATGCGAATACAGCAATCATTGTAACATAATCCTAGATTGGCCCATTAAAGTTAAAACTACTGTACATTCTACTTAAAAGTAAAAGCACACACTTTATGTCAAAACGACTAGTGGTTAATGTGTTTTGATGCTTTTGTGCTTACTTTAACATGTTATATGTGCATCATAAGTTCAAATTGAGAAAAATGACCTTAAATGCTCTGGATGCCTTTTATTTCTCCTTTATTTTAAATTATCTTTAATTGTTTATTTAAGACTTAAATATATGTCCAAAGTACTTAAAATGTAAATTTTCGGATAAAGCTTGTTTCGAAGATATTCAAATAACATCAAAATCTCAAAAATCATAGTTTGGCCCAACAATCAATCTTTTTTGTGCCCAAAAAGGCCAAAAAAATAATTTGCATTTTGGCAACAACTCGTATTAGAAACTATACCACTGAACATTTGATCTGACATGGCTGCTAGCTTGTAACAAAAAATTCCACATGAATTTTTTTTTTTCTGAACACATTTATGATACTTGGCTGGCTTTCTTAGTGGATCAAATAAGTCTTGTACACTTTGTAAGTGACTGCTGGCAAATGCAGTGTAAATCAGGCAATCACTGTGCCTTCTGGACTGGAAAAACCACAACAAGCATTAATATCAGGATGTACCAGAGCAGTGCGGCCAAGAATTCCCAATTTTTAATAACTCTCCTCGCCATGATTGGTTTAACACGTAAAGCGAAATCTTGACTAAAATATGCCTGAATTTGTTATATGTTTCAAGGAATTTTTCTTATTCCAAAATTGTTTTGAAGCTGAAGCTTCGAACTCCACTGTAATGGTGATTTCTGTTTTTTTTTTTTTTTTTTATGAATAAACATAAAGGAAGGTCATGTGGTCATAATAATGTGGGCCAAATGGTTTGCCACTCCGTATTGCTGTAAAATCTTTTATATTTTGGGTGAGTGGCTATATTGAAATGAGGCTTGGCCGCCATCATCCGGAAGGATGCATATCAGAAATTCTGAAACTTGATCTGGTCCCTGGCCCCAGTGGCCAAACGTTTGCATTTTGAACACTGAATGTTTTTAGGAAATCATCCCAACAAAATACTATGGAGGATTTACACTCAGGGGCGTCCCCAGACCATTTTTGAATGGGGGGGTGTTGCTGACAAGATCATGGGCCGGATTCAAGATCTTTTTCTAATTGTCCGGCTCGCTGGCTCGCCATGTAACCCAAATTTTTTACACTCGGTTTCGAATTCTGAAGAAGGGTGGGGGGCAACCGCAACCGAAATTATCTTTGCAACCAACCGATATCCACCATCCATCAGTTGCGCCGACATTAAACCCTTTTCCGCGCCGACAAGTCAACATTTGGCCGACAGAATTTTGTAAATGGGGGTTGTCACACCACCCACACCCCCCCCCCCCTCTGGGGACGGCCCTGCGGGTACTACAAGCTGGTTCTTCATATAGCCTTAAAACCTAGTGAATGTGTCAAAACCGCATTCTTTTATTCTACATTTCGACTTTATGTAGTTATAAAAATGATTTCAATCTAAATTGGCTTTTGTTAATCAAGCGAAGTATCTAATAATAGAGTGTTTTCAGATTTAAGAAAGTCACAATAGTCATAGGTGTTGTTAATCAATACATGCAAAATTGTCTTGACCTACAAAATTTATTCCTGATCAAACTTTTAACATCTTAAATCACGCAAGACACGCAACAACAAAACCTTCTGTCTACTAAAAATAGAAACAACCGATTACAACACTCTTCCTAGACTTTCCAAAGTAATTCACCAATACAATTACACGCACCACTGCCCTGCACACGATCTGTAGCATATACCAAAGTTAGTATTGCGAAATGTACATCTGCCGGTTGGATAAGTTTTCAAAACAACTTTGTTAACACATAGTGTCAAATTCGGTAACATTTTCCCTAATACCAACTTTGAAATAAACTTTTCCTGGTTAATAAATAAAGGCGAACAGGTTGGAAGCTATCACCATAAACTGGCAACAGCCACTTCACTCATTCACTGTCTGATACAGTAGTGCATGTGTGTTCAAAGACAAAGTTTGACGATATACGATAGGGTTGCTGATGCAGTTCAAGACCCAACCTTTAAAAAATAACGATTCCTACATTCTGTTTCATTAAAAAGTCAAAAGGAGTCGATTCCCATGGAACGACCTGAATTGGAGATCAACAGAAAACCTGTGATCGTTACTGCTAAACCCAAACTGGCTAGAAATTTTTTGTAAAAGGCATCCCTGTTGTTTGGCTTTGTTTTAGCTCTGTTGTTTCTTCTGGTGGTCCCGGGCGGTGCTGTTTTTTCTGTTGGAGTGTTGTTTCAACGATTGCAGAATCTCGAACAGAAATGGATAGAAGTTACAAGTGTACCGGTAAGGAAAATATCGACATTTAGGCCTAATGGCATCTTTGTTGGCTATTTTTGCACATGTACAATGGGTTAGAGCATGAAAAAATTTCCAGGGTACTGTCCTATATTTCATCTGCATGCACCAACCAACCGGTATGAAAAATGTGATCAACGCGCTTTTAGTGCTTAATTTGTTGTTTTCGTGGGGTCCTCTCGATAGTCCGAAGGTTCGTTTTCCCGAAGCCTTGAAATTTCCTAAGGTTTCACTTTTTTTTTGCGACCACCGGCTTTTTAGCATTCGCTTGTCCAATCCTTCAAACTGGTTCTCTATTCGAAAAATTGGAAAAGATTCCGCTATTCTGATATGTAAAGAGCCCCTTTTCCGAGTGAAATAAGGTTCGATATTTCCTTTTTAAAACTCTGCGTTCCGAATAAGCTACCGTTTTCGCTATTTTTTCCTGAAACCAGACGTGTTTCTCTATTTAGGAATTTCAGAAGAAGTTCGCTATTTCGATTTCTTTAATAAATCAATTGATTTGAATGTGAATAAACAAAATTCGGAATAGCGAACCTCTTTGAAGTTCGCAGTCGAGAATTAACACGGCATGTACATTTGGGTTCGGAATAGCGACCCATTTTCAATAGTGGAATAGCGAACTTTTTGAAAGTTAAAAATTGCGAACCCATTTTAAAATTCGGAATAGCGAACCCTTTTAAACTTCGGCTAGCGACCCTTTTTAAAAATCGGAAAAGCGAACCTTTTTCAGATTCGGAATATCCTTCGGAATAGCGAACCTTAAGAATAACGAACCTTCGGATATCGAGGTTACCCCGTTTTTTATGGTTAGGCCTTTAGGTATGTTCTATGGCCATCTTGTTAGTTTGTTTAGATCAACTATATGCATTGAGTTGAGTTTAGGAAATGTTACAGGCAAATGACGGAGAACAATACAAGAAACGAAGCAAACACACACAAAAAACAAAAAGAAAAAACCAAAAAAACAAAAACCTAACAATCGCAGGGGGCGATTTGTCGTTCGTGTACGCTACATTGTTTAAGATAGGAGAATAAATACCAAAAGACGGGGAACATGACTTGATTCAAGGGTTTATATTTTTTGTATAAATTAAATTCTTCCTCATACATGTCATGTTGTTCGGAAAGATGTTTTTGATAAATCTGGCTAGAGGTCTATAGAATTTCGTATATTCTACATAAAGGTTCTTACAAAATAATTAATCATTTGTCCCAAAAATTATACATGTGTGCCTGGCTTACTTGCAAAATTCGATTCGTACCAAGAAGACATTTGCAAGTTTGCACTATTTTTGTTCGTAAACGCGGCCAGAATTAAGCAAAGTGGTTAAGGAAGCAATGATGTGTTACAAGCATTTTGCTATAAAAACTGCAAGATCTGATCGACAACTTTTGGGAAGCTCTTCACAAGGATATCTGATTGAACCATAAAGTAGGTGTGGACAAGGTGCTTGATCACGAAATGCAACTTTAATTCGCAACGGGAATTTCCCGAATTCTTTTTTGTAATTACGTGGTAAAAGTTTTGAAAATTGGACAATTGTCGATACTCGTAATTCGGTATACATTTATAAAATATACTCGTGTATTCGAGTACTGATACGATTAAAACCTGTTCAAATGTATTAATAGAGATCGATATAAATTTAGTTGTCTAACTGGGTTAGTCCCTGGAACCCAACCACTGCACCGGAATTTCCTATGCACGTACTTCGTTCAAGGGCTATACTGGGATGACGTCACGTTATAGGGAAATCCCCTTTCCAAAGTGCCACGCATGACACGCAAAATTGTTGCGTTTTGTGATGCCTGGATGCAATGTTGCATCAACTATTGCAAAACGTTTTCTACAGCAAATCATGAATATGGTTAAATATGGAACTATTTAACGTTGCGGTTGGCGTTTTAATATCGGTTTCCTGTGTGTATTGTTTATCAAAATAAATTACTTATGTAAACAACAATGCAATCAAGTTATAAATATATTTTAGCAAAACAAAGAGAGAATCGTTAAGGATTCTACAGTGGAATTACTTTTTCATTTATTATGAAAGGTTAGTGGTCTGAAATATGAGTTAATTTAAACTCCTTACATTGAAACTCTACCGAAGGGGGTGGGTGGTTACCACCCCTCTCATTTTTTCCCCGGCTTGCCTATAAAACCCCCTTTTTGGTGCCAAATTATTTAATGTAATTGTCAATTGACATCTTCCGCTCCTCTTCATCCAGGAAACCAAGCCACCACCGGGGTATGGTAAAGATACCGGTGATCCCAAGTTATGGCATGGGGGGGGGGGGGGGGGGGGGGGGGGGTGGGGGGGGGCCCAACAAGGAACATCACGACACTTGTTTTGGTACCAATAGATAGCTATGGTCCTCTCTTTCCATTGATACCAAAAATGAGTACCAACATCCCTGCAGTACAGTCACAATGAACCCATAATTTCGCCTGTTCGCAAAATGGGTCATTTTCCAATTTCCATAACCACACATAGGGGCAAATTCAATTTTTTGCCAAAAATGTTAGGAATAACCGATTTTCATGCGGTAGTTTTGGCTCTACTTGAATGGGAAATGACTTAGTTTTATATTATGCGAGCCATTTTAAGTTCGATAATAATGTTGGTTTAAAATCAGTCATACTAAACATCCTCATACAATCTCAATTGTCCACCCTTTCAGTAGTTTCATACTTTCTTCCTTTCCTCAACATATGACTATATACGTGACGTCTAATGGGGATGTTGGTACTTATTTTGGATAACCAATGGAAAGAGAAACTCTAAGCTACCCTGTGGTCTCATTTACAGAATCGGATGTTCAATAACGAAAATCACAGGGGGTGGTAACCACCCCCCTTCGGGAGTTTTGTTACAAAAAATGGCTCAGGTAGACGAGGGTTAAGTTTGTTCTGCCTTTCATTTAACACAGACCAATTAAAATCTAACCAAATTTAGAGATTCTCTTTTCAATTATAATAATAAATTATCATTTAATTATTATTATTATTCTACTTATTTTAATTTGCAAATTGAAATGCAAATGTTGTTTTTGCTTGCGCTTCTACAATCTTGAGCAAAAGTCTTTAACATTTTTAATACCAGCTGGTTATATTTTATTTATGTAATTAATTCCCATTTGAATATGATAATTTTAAAATAGGTGACCGATGGCATGCCCATGTCCAATTGGAATGGGACCAGTCCAACTCAACCTTCCCATAAAATACTGCGCAGAGACGCACAGATGGAGGATGTTGTGGAGCCATTCGGTTACAGCTCAGCAACTGAGGTAAGTTGTGGTGCCTTTTCAGCTAATTGAATGAGTACAAAATGACATAAGTAATCATGTCATGTTTATAGTGGATAAAGACTTTGTTGATGGGAAGGGTGAGAGAGGGAAAGAGAGAGGGAGAAAGAGAGAGGGAAAGAGAGAATGAGAGAGAGAAAGAAAGAAAGGGAGAGAGTGAGAGAGAAAAAAAGAAAGAAAGAAAGAAAGAAAGAAAGAAAGAAAGAGAAAGAGAGAAAGAAAAAGAAAAGAAAAACAGAAAAGAAAAGAGAAAGAGAGAACAAGAGAAAGAAAGAGAGAGAAGGGGAGAGAGAAAGAGAGAGAGAACAAGAGTTAGAAAGAGAAAAAAGAGAAAGGGAGAAAGAGAAAGAAAGAGAGGGAGAGAGAGAGAGAGAGAGAGAAAGAGAGACAGAGAGAGAGAGAAAGAGAAAGAGAGAAAGAAAGAGAGAAAGAGAATAAGAAAGAAAAGTGGTTTTAGGCAAGGGGTGGGGTTACAGGGATTAATTCAATCCCTTGTAGGTGGGAGGGTGAGACTGGGAGGGAGGGAGGGAGGGGGAGGGCAGGACAGGACAGAACAGGCAGTGAGATAGGGACATGGGAGGGAGGGAGATGGGAGGGAGTATGGGAGGGAAGGAGGGAGTAAGGGGAGAGAGATATACATACTGCTAAAATTTGTATGACTTAATCATTTTACCTCGTTTACATACTTGAAATTAATAAGTTATTTTCATGTGTTCTTATTATAGACAAGTGTATTGGCATTTGGTAATTTCATACACATTGCTGGTAGCAAACTAAGGAATTACAACCAAGGTATGTGAAATTTGTTTTGTTGTAAGTATTTTGGTTTAGTAGGGGAAAGAAATACCAATTTTAGATCAACTCCGTGGTTTAAAATGTAATCTATATTATGGTGGTATTTTAGCACAAAAAGTCCGCTCTATAGGTGCGCTCGAGATGCGCTCTAGGTGCGCTCTAGGTGCACTCTAGGTGTGCTCGGGGTGCGCTTGGGGTGCGATCGGGGTGCGATATGCGCTCGGGGTGCGCTCGGAGTGCGATCGGGTTTTAGCACTAGATTCTTGTCTTTTAATTTAGTCTTATAACAGAATAAACTGCATTGTAGTATTGACGTTTATTCCGTAAAAGAGTAGAAAAGAGTAGAAAAGAGAATTTTTCTAGTTTAGTACGTCACATCAAACCCAAGCGCACCCTGGACTCTCGAGCGCACCTGGAGCGCACCTAGTGCGGACTTTTTGTGCTAAAATACCACCATAAATCTTGACAAATAGTTCTGCCACAATGTTATCAAGCAATTTTCATCCTAACAGTGGTGGCACAGCATAATAATTTTGGGGGAGGGGGGAATGGGGGTGTGCAAGATGGGAGTTGGGTCTTAGGGTAAGGTAACCCTGTTTAAAACTCAGTGGTTTGAGTTATTTGTCAAACACAGCACATTGCCATTGAAAACTTAAATGAAAATCTTGCGGGGGGGGGGGGGGGGGCTGGCAGTGAAAGAAAAAAGTAGGGGGTAATTGCCCATTGCACCCTCTGTATTTCTAAACCATTGGAGTTTTGAGAGGAAATCCACAGAATGAAAACCGAAACAATATATATACATTGAATTAAAGTAAGGTTAATCCATTGCTTACTAATTTAAACCAAAGTATGTCCATGCAGATTATGGTATGTTTCCTGTGAAATTACCCTAATCAAAGAATTAGCTGGAAAACTGTCTTCATGTTAAAATTTTGCCTGTATATGTCTTTATGTCGTGTCACCCTTAATATCCAATCATCAGGGGCTCTGAGAGTTCATTTGTGCAACATGTGTCAGCATGCTTGATCAGCAATGTTGCAAAGACCAATCATAAAATAGTGGCAACGTTAACCTTTGCTTAAAAACTTTAAAACTTCAGTTCCAAAAAAGTTGTATGTGAAGATTTGATTTGAAAATAGACTTCATGGTTCCGGCTTCGCGACTCATATATGAAAAGGAATTATAAGCTGTGTGCCGCTCCATGACCTTTGACCTTGGCACATGACCTTTTATGTCTCATCGTGAGGGATCCCATGCATGGTGCACCTATGACACAAGTTTGGTTCCAACTTCCAATTGAACTTCACGTTTTCAATTGAGGTCAATTTTACATTTTTAGCCTATTTTTCAACTTGACCTCACATGACCTTTGACCTCATCAAAATATGAGGGATCACATAGTGCACCTATGACAGAAGTTTGGTTCCAATTGAACTTCAACTATTCAAATGAGGTCAATTTAAAAAAAAACTTAACAATTTAGTGACACACACATCCACACGCACAACGGATTGCTAAGTGGTCCTGCCAGCTAGCTGGCAGCCCACAATCAAATGAAAAAGAATTGAAAATAAGTCGTTCACTCTATAGGTTACCTCATTTGGAAGGGTTCAAACCCTTCCCACAAAAACCCCCGCAAAAACCACACTGTTCATATCAAGAAGAGACACAGTGTTCTTCCCACAATGTATTTCTTTCAATGCAATTTTTGCACTGGTTGTTACACGAGTTTATAGTGACAAATTGGGATGTGTTCTGTTCATTTAGGTACTTTTTGTCACTATAAACTCATGTAACAACCAGTGCAAAATTGTATTGGAAGAATTGTGGGGGAAAAACTACCCCCTCTTGTTCAAATCAATGCAAATATAGCTTTATACTTTTTAATATTGTGTGTGTGTTATGCAATTCAGCCATTTACCTGCTATGTAGCACACTGTTAACCAGCAACATTGTTGTTCATTTCAGGTCAATGGATCACATGGAATACTGAGAACATTGACTCCAGTAACAGCCTTCTCCTTCAACACATGCCATTTAAACATGATAAGTTCATCATCATTCCAAAACCGGGCTTCTATTATGTCTACACACAACTCACACATGGGGATGCCCGCAATTTTAGTAATTTTTTCAGCTGGACAGGGCATGAGATAGTGCGGGACGCCAACTGCGGGCAGGGGCAGTCGCAAGTTTTGGTCAGCTCTTGGATAACACAACCGTGAGTTGATATTTCTTGTGTTTGTGAAGATGTAATGAGGCACTCAAAGCTCGGCTCTCCAATTATACATCTATACTTCTAACAAAAATGAGATTCCTGTCCGTCTGGCCTAGCATTTCGTTATGCTTTGAATATTGGGGATATTTGGCATGAAAGTAGGGAGGACAGTCTGACATTTGTTAACAGGGTTTCAGAGTGACCTGAAAGGTCAAAGGTCATCTAGAGGTCAATTTGCATAGAAATGCCCTATGACCACCAAATTTGGTCAAAAGGACCACTAACCTGAGCACAGAACAAATCTGAGATAAAAGGTCACACACATAATTCAAAGGTCACCCACAGGGTGAAATGCACTAGCTTACTAAAAAGAGAAACCTCTTAAATTACAGCCATTCCATTCTTTCATTTTACAGGCAGAACCTCACGGCTGCAGACTCAAACTACATTGGAGGCGTCTTTTATCTCTACACCAACGACCGAATAGGAGTACGCGTACCGGCCAATGGTGGCATAAACTTCAAAGTAGCGCCAAGTTCATCGCTGTGCTTTTTTGGAGCGTTCATGGTGGCGCCTGACCCCAGCTATAACAGTCGCATAGACGATACCTGTTGTTGTCTCGGTGTGTGAATACAACAATAACCTCCATATTTGAATTGCGTTGGGATGGGAAGATGGGAGTGGGAATGTATACCATATTCGTCGAAATTGTGGGCGCTTCAAAACATGTTATGTGCAATTCTGGAGAATAATAAAATACAAATTTCTCTATTTTTCTCCAAAAGATCCCAATTACTTTTAATAAAAAATACAAGAAACTTGATGATGGTGGACCCTACAAAATGGATCCAAGGCCAAAAAAAAAATCGATTTGTTTCCGAAGTAGGTATTCCCCAGAAATACCTCAAATCACACCAAATGGGTAACTCAAACAGTTACTGTAAAATTATTAGTTTATATGTGAACAAAATATAATTTGAGATCACTCATTGAAAAAAGCTCATATTTCAAAAAACGTGAAATCCTGAGGCTTTTTTTGCAAGTTAATTACAATTAAAACAAAGAAATTGTGTTTTGTTTTGTGTAAATGTTCAAAATCACAGACTACTGGAAACAAACTTTTGGGGCCCTAATATGTAGTTCAATTTATGAACATAACCCATACCATACTTTCCTTACAAATGACCCTCTTAACGAATACCCCTTTTGTTTTTAACACCAAAAATAACTCAAAACACTCATTTTTTCAACCAGGAAAACATTTCCCACAAAAAGTTCAGTTTCACCAAAACACCTTTTTTAAAAGTGGAGGGGCCACTGGTACCCTCCCCCCCCACCCCAAAAGAAAATTTAACACAAAATTACCTCTACGAAATCTCCCTTTTGGAAATTTAGGCACCCTGTATAATTTATTAGGAATACCACATATACAATACACCAGTTCAGATTGTGCAACAATCTTACAAGTTCTTGATTCCTTGGGTGATAAAATTGGATTTGCTTGCAAAAACTTGAAAACTGAAAGGTAGTAAATTATTTATTACCTTGTATAGAAACCTTAGTTAGTTATTATATTGTATTGAACCTATTACTATAGTGAAATTATTAATCACTTTGCAACCAAAGCTTTTACAAGCACATATTCTCTTGTAACAAAATGATGTGAATTATTTCATTGTATAAAGTAATTATGGTAAATATCTATAATAGGTGACAAAATTAGGGTCTCCGTAGATGCTATGGGTGGGGTTGGGTGGTGCTCATCATTCCTGAGAAAGAGAATAGAATACACAAATGTACATCAAAGTATAATAGAATCAATTCCGGTGCTGTACTCAGTCAGGATTGTTGCAGGCAGAACAGATTGTAGTGGGGTACGGAATCATGGGTACGGGTATGGGTACGGTCCGAAACCAGGGGTAGGGTACGGGTACGGTCTGAGACCGTGGTACGGGTCCGGGCCCCAGACCACGGGTACGGGTATGGGGACGGGTATGGGTTCAAGCCCAGGGGTACGGGTCATGGGTTACGGTCCCGACTTACGACCAAACCAGGGTACGGGTACGGGTTACAGTGCCATGGGTATGGGTACGAGCTTGGGTACGGGTACAGGGACCTTGAGTTATATACCTGGTACATATTAAGTGCAAGAGTCCAAAACTTAAGACACTGTCAGTGTTCCACCTGAAAGAGTCAAATATATTTGATTTGAAATTGCAGGAATAGATATAAGAATGAAGGGAAGTCTGTGGAATCCTTATAAGTATATTTAGCAACTGAAAAAAAAAAGTGGCAGAAGAAAAGAAGAAATCAGTATTTTTCAAAGATATGTCACAATCCAATTAGTTGTTGCGTATAGTAAGTGTCCCATGGGTAAAGTTCTTTCATATTGGGGCACAGTTAATTGACTCGAACAATGCAAATAATTGTGAAAGAACTGAGGCATACCTCTGGGTCGCATCGCCCCCTACTGACATAGTGCATCATACGATAATCCATGGTGTATCTGTTAATTATGTGACAAAACTGTACATAGATAGACTGAAAATGTTTTGGTTGTATAAAATTAAAGGTGCAGCAAGAGATACATATTTTGATTTTGTGTATTTGGCTACGAAGTGTAGTATCAAAGGTGAAAAGTGAAAACAAAGGTAAATTAGAGTTTTACGTATATTATTTTAAATAAACCACATCTATTTGCTTAAAGTACAACAATTGAAAATTGCAGTTTTTGTACCAAAGAACTAATTCTCAGCTTAGGCTGCCAGATGGGGAGCTTGACATTCAGTGCAAAAAATATTTTTTTATGACACCCGATGTGTAAAAATCCCTTGTTGCACCTTTAACATTCATCAAAGTAAAACAAAATGAAAACACCATTAATAGCCCATGAAAACAAAGAAAGATGTGCTGTTAGTTTGCTTTTTTAAATTTACACAGGGTACAGGCAAGAGTATGGCCAACAACAACATGGAAACTGGTTATGGTTACAAGACCATGGGTATGGGACGGGTACGGGTCTGAGACCATGGGTAGCGGTACGGGTCCGAAACCGTGGGTATGGGTAGGGTCCAAGACCTGGGGTATGGGTACGGGTATGGGTACGAGACCAGGTCAGGGTACGGGTCCGGGTGCAAGACCATGGGTACGGGTTACGGGTCCGAGACCATGGGTACGGTACGGGCGCTCCAGCATGTGATAAAGTCCGGGTATGGGTACGGGTCCGGAGACTATGGGTATGGGTATGGCTACGGGTACGGAATTGTACCCGGGATGGTACGGGTATGGGTCGGGTACGACAAGTATGGTGCATGTTATGTTGGACAATACTATAACCAGGATGTAAGTGTGATATCATTAAAGGATTAGCAGTGATTTGCTAAGTCCGAAACGACGAAAAAATCTCCAGAATTCTATTTTATAATTTTATACTGGCATGGATAGTGAACATAAACTGCAAAGTGGTTGGCTCGAAATCCATGTCATTAAAGACAAGGCAGTACTTTTTATCGGATCTGTACTTTCTAGAGTGCGTATCAAATTCCGACTTGATCAAAAAAAAGCCTTTCCAGGTGAACGTCCCAGATTTTCAGCTGATATGTTTTGGCAAAAAACCCCCCCCCCCATGATCAATACGGTTGGCTCAGGCACAGACATTATGATCTTTCAGTTTGTACTTGTGTAAACCCACAATCAGCCGTTTAGTGCAGATTGAGTGCCGTCGCTGTATGTCTATTGGCGGGATACAGTATGACAAATGTACTCAAATATTCATTTTTTTCACTATTGTGTTTATTTCAACATGTTAAAGCAGTTATATTGAATTGTACACACTTATCCCTGTGATTTAGAAGTTAAAATGCATTTCCACATTTTTTCGATTCTCTCGCCATTATCGCTGCTAATCCCTTAATTCCTGAAAATTGATCGGGCCCTTGGCCCACCAGACAAAGGCTTGCGCACGTGGAAACTTTATGCGGGAATATCCAAACAAAAGTTTCACAGGAGGAGGTAAAGGGGGATCCCCCTACCAAAATGTGGATATGCTTTAATATGATCGACATAACATCACCCCAGTTCAATAAATGTTAAAAATTTGTTTTTTACATCATTTCCGGTAGTTTTTTAAATTCTGGTCAAATTTCTGGAAAACCGGAAAATTTCCGGAAGTCTTACATCCCTGCATCAACATGTATCCTTTATGCAATTTCCAAGATTTGTAGTTACTGTTACTTGTGTTTCCTCAAATGAAATTAGCTCCATTTTATCTCTCGTTTGTAGACCTATTATGGAAATTGCCAAAGTGTAACTCACATGACTATTGAAATTTAGTGTCTGTACATAGCCAGTATAGCATTAGGATCCAAATGTATATAATGTTATGATGGTAATTATTTGAAGAGTTTAGATGCAAAAACCAACGTATCCAAATTGAGATATTGGCGCAAATAACTTACTCTTAAATGGCATTTCGGTGATCCACAGCCTCGTCCCCGACTACCTAAACAAATGTGAGATTTAATCATCTTGAACCTGTTAGCCTTTAGAAATCCATGTGTGCCCAATCTATGTGCAAATTCGGTCGCTCTCTCAGAAAATTCGCAATTTTGTAATTTTCTGTCTGTAAACGGACAAAGTACAGCACAGTGGCCTAGGGGATCGTGGGAAACGGAGAACGGGATCAGCTCAAATTTTGAGAATAAGCTTTTCTCAAGATATCCAGTGATCAGTGAATAAACAGAAGGTGCTGGAATCCCGAACGCTTGCACCTTTAATCATAAAGCAAGTAATGAGAAAATTTAAAGGTGATTGTCGATTTATGTGTATTGTGTTCTCTACTTGTTTTGAGAGCCTGGCACTTCCACACATACACCACCATCAAGATCGGGGAAACAACCTTCGGTTTTTGATAGTAGACGCAATAATCCATGTTGCAATCCCTTATTCAATGCTGTGTTAATATGATGGTTAACCACTAAAACGGCGGGTTTTTTGTTATATCTTGGGATGAAAGGGATTTGAGGGCTCAAATTCAGGACTACTTGATGGTTAACCACTAAAACGGCGGGTTTTTTTGTTTACATCTTGGGAATGAAATGGATTTGAGGGCTCAAATTTCAGGACTACAATGAGAACAATACGGCCTTTCATCTGATATCAAAATCGATACTAGTTCCGGGTAAATCAGGGGGGTCCCAAAGACGATCGGAACACGCACCTTTAAGTAGGGTATCAATTTAAGCCAGTAATATGCACAAATTTTGGTGTTCTTTTCATGAATGTTTGAAAATATCATGTACTGCCTTTTGCAAAAGAACTCTTCATTTGTAGTTACAATAAAAAAGACACTGCATGTATTATAATTTCAAGGGTACTGAATAAAACAGTAAAATTTATTCTCTTGATCATTTTTGAATGACAATTTTATAAACAAGGTAAGCAAAACTAACATGTAACAAACTGTTACTTTATGCACTACAGTAGTGTGATCAAATAAGTCTTGTACACTTTGTAAGTGACTGCTGGCAAAGGCAGTGTAAATCAGGCAATACACTGTGCCTGGAACTGGAAGAACCACAACAAGCATTAATATCAGGGATGTAACAGAGCAGGGCGGCCAAGAATTCCCAATTTTTAACTCTCGCGATTGGTTTAACACGTAAAAGCGAAATCTTGACTAAAAATTCTGAATTTTTTATATGTTGTCAAGGAATATTTTCTTATTCCAAAATTGTTGAAGCTGAAGATTCAACTCCACTGTAAGGGTTATTTCTTTTTTTTTTTTTGTATGAATAACAGACAAGGATGAGGTCTATGTGGGTCATAAATATGTGGGCCAAATTGGTTTGCACTCCGTATTGCTGTAAAAATCTTTTGATATTTTGGGTGAGTTGCTATATTGAATGAGGCTTGGCCGCCATCATCCGGGAAGTATGCATATCAGAAATTTTCTGAAACTTGATCTGGTCCCTGGCCCAGTGGCCAAACGTTTGCATTTGACACTGAATGTTTTTAGGAATCACCAAAACAAAAATACTATGGAAGGAGTTAAATGGATATTATCTGCCTACAAAAAATGTGGGAAGCTTTAACGCTGAAATCAATCATCAAGCCAGAAGAAATGTTAAAAAAAAAAAAAAAAAAATTACATCCGATTCCTTTTTATACGGCCAAATTTCCAGAATTCTGTAAATTTTCCAGCAGTCTTACATTCCTGTAATTTGACTCTTTACGATTACGGAAGACATTTGTACAGCCAATCATGGACTATACTACATACAATTACTGTCATGTTAAAAAATAAGTGCCATCAGATTCAAATAAAGTTTTAGAATTAGGTATGTTGTAATTGGCACTGGCCTTCCATATGAAACAGAAAAATTATATTTGTAATCCGTGGGGGCACTAGCCACTCATGGAATAAACAAATGCATGCACAGTGCAGTGCCTCACTTATTAAAAGGTGGGTGACTCGATGGATAAACCTCAATCCCCACTAAAACCCCATTAAAATTGAGATTTTGGTATGAGAAAGTTTATTTTTTGATATTATCTTAAAATCTTAGGCCTGGGAAAATATGGCCTTCTGATGTGTGAACACAATAATGTCTCCAATGTGGTGAACAAACCAGAACAGCTTACACTCTCCTATGGACCGATGTGGTAAAAACACAGTTGTAGTTCTACTATATGAACAACTGCAACACTTACTTTAAATTTGTAATCAGAATTGTTGGTGATATGCTTACATTTGAGGGGAAAACATGAAAAAATGCGACCAAAATTTGAGTCACCTACTTTTGAGTGTAATCATAAATTAGTTCTATGATTAGTTTGCAAGATTTAAAATGAGGTGCTAAGAATAGCAGTATTAGGCCAAGTAAAGAAAAAACCAGTGAACATCCCCGCCCGCTCCGATTTGGATCCCACACCAATTTTTTTTAACGCCACCAAAAAGCGGCTAAAAAGGGGAAAAAATAGCAACAAAATATAGGAGCACATTAAAACTCTCCTAGGCTGACCTATTTTAAAGAGTATCCTTATTTTTGTTGAGCAATGGACAAAGCAATATCATGGTGGCCATATTAGACATGGCGGGCATCTTTGAAAAAAATATAAACGACAAATTAATAAGGCCTCCCTCAACAACTTTTTCAAAAGTCCGGCACACGATCCAACTGGTGTATTTCTTTACTTGGCCTTTGTTAAGTATCTGCATTAGCTAATTCATATTTTTTGTACAAAAATATAATGTTGCATGAAACAATGAATCTAATAGTCCAAACAAAGAGTAAGAGTAAACACACTTTACATAGTAACAGTATACAGGCTGTCCCAACAAAATGTTAACACCACTCCGAAACGACGGCATTTTGATAACAAGAAAAGTACGCATAGCCTTTGTTTGGTATCCCTTTGGAAGCCAACAAAAAAAGCTTTAATTTGCCATTTATTATTTCCAATCCGATACGTTAATAAAACAAAAGATATGCTTCATCAATTGTGAGAGGGCAAAATCCACTTGGTCCGATTCTGCCTTAGACACTGGGAATGCCTGATGCAACATGAATACACTTGGCTTCATAGCAACATTTTCTTTCTCTCTTAAAAAAGAAAAAAAAATAGATTTTTTTAGTGTTTTTCGATTAAAGAAAGACTGCGGAGACTCCTGCCACCGTGTTTTTTCAAACGTTCATCGTTGGATATACTGCTCGTCTGACCAAGAGAATGTTGCTTTGAGTTCTGCAATTTCTGGTCCGTGGATCTGTATGCGCTGCAAATGGGTCTGGTGTTTCCAATTCTGCCTTTCATAGTTCCATTTAGACGTATTATCAAAAGTTTCTTTCTTTTTTTGTTTTTATTTACTTTTGTGTTTTTGTCGTTTATTCTGCTTATACATTAGAATCATATATTTTCTTGGGAATCCAATTAGGAAGTGTCTGATTTTTTGGTTTAATTTGGTTTGGTTAACATTCTGTGTAATTTTGAGCAATTTGATAGGGCTAATTCTGCTAACGAAAATGAACTCACTGATTAATATTTGAAAAATACAAAGTATTGCTGATCATAAAGATAATGCTCACACTTTATGCCAATAATGAAGTTCAAAAGGGATTGTCAATACCTTCAAAAGGCTCTAATGTCAATCAATAACACATTCAATAACCCAATTTTGAGTATGTTACAAAATCATGTTTCACACAATCTTACAAATGTAATTATTGCAAATCGGACCAATCCGAATTTGTACTCTCCTTTTTGACCAAGCATATCTTTTGTTCTACATATCGCATTGAAATGAAATAAACGGCAGATAAAAGTTTATTTAGTTAGCTTTAAGAGCATACCAAACAAAGATCCATGTATAGGTCTATTTTTTACAAAATGCCCGTGTCTCGAGTGTTAACATTTTTTGGGACAGCCTGTATAAGAGACATGAATAGCAGGGGACTGAGTAGAGACTCCATGAAAGAGATGTTAATTTTGTTGGTAAATTTATGGTTTAATGGTGTGCTGAATATTTGAAATAACTCCCAAATCTAAATTCAATTTGAACCAAGTGAACATGATTCAAAAGGGTTTAACTAGGTTTAAGTAGTTTTGATATGGAAATTGGATACTTTTATGGATTTGATATGGTTCCATCAAATCTGAACTGGTTTCAAATCAGCTGAAATATGTTGAACCGTGCTGAATTGGGCTCAACTGTATTTCTAAAACCCAGTTAACAATCATACCTCTGTTTTTTCTGATCTCTACAACATTTTAAACATGAACATGTATTCTATCGGTACCAATAAGGGATATCCTCTGAAGACAATTTTGTCCGCTATTTTATTGTCAATTAAAACAGCAATTTTGATTTTGATCACAAAAGCACATGGTCTTAATGGCGGGAATTTTAGCAGATTTCACACTGCCAATCATCACGTGCTGTATGTGTCATGCAGTGCAATGAAGCGGATGCGTATTTTTATTTTACTTCTGCACGAAAGAGTGGAAATAATGTAAACAAAGCTGTAATTTGGACACAATGAAATTCTTTTTCTTCTTATTTCTGGAATTATGGTCAAAATATACTTGATTAAAAGTGCATAAAGATGCATTTCCATTGGTTGCATAGCATACTTAACTGTGAAGTTCGCAAGCATGGCCGCTTTGGAAAGAGCTACCTCAAAATTGTGTGAAGTCACTTTTTTTTACTAAAACACAGATTTTCTCAGTGTTCAGTTTTGGTGAAATTTGGCAAATTTTCAGACAAGATATCTCCAAAAATACCGGAGTAAAAGACTAGCTTTGTTTTTTACAAGATTTTTAAATTTCTAACAAAAGATATTCATATACATAAATTTCATTAATATAGACTCAAAATCTCACTTTTTAGGTTGTTTTCTCGATATTTCGAAAACTAGGCTTTATTTTTTTAAAAATTAAAAAACGTTTTAGACAAATTTGTCTTGTTTGTAAAAAATAACACGAGAAATCATGGAAATTCATTTTTTTTTTGGTTACGCTGTCTTGAAAAATTTTGGGCAGAATCTTGCTTTTTTGCTATTTTTCTCAAAATGTGGCAATTTTACATCAATCTGATCTCATCCTATTCTTTCTTTTCAAAAAATGTATATTTTAATATTATAGTCAAATATTTGTGAAGTTGCAAGCCAAAACTCAAGGTTGACGCTGTCCTTAAAGACCTGGCTGAAACCAGTTCAACCTAGTTGGTTTGAAACAGAAAGTGGACACTTTTGAAGTGGGTTTCAATTGGAGTCTTAATTGACCTGGATCTTAGTCTCAACCTGGATTAATGAAAATTAGTTTGTCTTTGTAGAATATCATAAATGTAAATCTAGTGATACTGCCAGCTCCATTATTTTTATACATACTACTCAATTTACATACACAAATCCAAGTCTTTTAACCCCTTGTGCACTACTTGCCTATCTTTCAGCATCTAAGCACTATTTTGATTGGTTACTTGGAAGGTAATATCACGTAATGAGAAAAACAGAGATACTGTAAAAATTTTTGTATGGTTTACACAGAGATATAGAAGCACTATTTTGATTGGTTACTCAGAGGGCTATCTCATGCTGTATCCTGTAATAGGCCAATCAAACAGATTGTATCATAAGTGGTAGTGCCCAAGGGGATAAGTTCCACAATGCCAGGCATCAGAAGTCTATCCATGTATATAGGTGACTGAACCAAATAATTCCATCTCTGTTGAGCTAAGGTTGTGAAATTGAATATGTAGATTTGGGTTGTCTTGGTAAAACTAAAAGGTGCAATGCTCACATTAAGAACATACCATATCAACGGTTTCATTTAAAAAATAAACATATAAGATAAATTCACCAGTGAACACATGCACTCTATAGTAAAGCATATTACTCTTCTGACTGAATGTATTTAAAGGGGCATTTCGTGATCCACAACCTCGCTACCCTCCCCCCCCCTCGTCCCTTAAGTGTTAAAAAATTTTATATTATCTGAACCGTTAGCATTAGTAATCCATGTGTACCTAATATTACGTATAAATTCAGTGTATCTTGCGAAATTACAGCATAGGGCCTATGGAACCCTGGGAAACAAGCATTTGTGTATAACACAAAACTGCAAGGTCAGGACCAAATAAAATATTGTGAATGAGCGTTCAGTCTGAAGGATACTAATGAACCAATGAATGAAAAACAGAAGGGTGCTGGAATCATGAAATGCACTTTTAAATTCACTGTGACATTTAGTTTTTCATCAGAGGGTGTTTTAAACCAATCCCATAATGCATTGCGTGTGCCTATACTGACTGTACTAAACACATATCAGTATTAGGGGATAAAAAGTGTTGAACAAGAAACACATGCTAAAATTACTAAGTACTCGCACTTGGGGGCTAAATGAAGTGCAAAGGTCATGGTTTCAGTGTTAAGAATAGGAGTTTGAGTGGAAATTCCCCTAAAATGGGGCATTGTGGGATGGGACTCAATTAACAACCCTTGTTTTACATTGACCTTGTTGACTTCTGAATTCACTCATACAAGTCGATGGTAATGTGACAAATGAATGAGATATGACAAAACCAAACACTGCAGTATTACAGTCGACACATTAATCTGTGAACCATAAATTGAGTTGTACCAAAATTGATTTCCTTGATGAAAATTTGATAGTAGAAACCCAAAATCTACATATAGACAAGGGTTTACGAAAGAGTAAATTATGTACTAAGAATTAAAAGAAAACTTTCCTCATTAATGATATTTTAATTTTTGTACTCAGGGTGTGATTTCTTTTAAATCGCAGCAAAACTGAAAATCTTTTGCCACTTCTGTATCAAGAACATTCATACTTAATGTTCATGTCTTCTTAGTACATTTCCACATGTCTTCCAAGTATATTTTTGTGCAAGTCACTGTATAATAAAATATTTTCATATGAACGTAAAAAAATATTTTTTATTTCTTTAACTTGATGTCAAATATAAAGTTTCACTACTAACACAAAATGTCTTGATTTAAAAAAACATTGTTTTCCCACAAGTTGACAGGGGAATTAACTACAGGTGACAATCTGATCCACTTGAAAAACCAAGAGAGCTTGAGCTAGGTTTGGAATAAAGCAGGGAGTAACCCTTTAATTTTCTACCCGGGTACACAAATAGTATTTTTGTTCATGTACCCATTGGTAGTAAATATTACATTGAAAGACGACTGCCGAATTTGGCACCTCCACAAAAATGTAATTCTAGCACCACAAATCGTTCATAATGAATTTTTCTGATTTGTATTCAGGATATCATCCAAAACATGTTTTAAAATTACATTCCCTAATGCTTTTCATCCAGATTAAACAGTTAAATATCTCAAACACCCAAGGAAACGATGTGCACCATGCGCACTGCCATATTTTATTGGTTTTGTTGTCAATCCTCTGTAATTGCAGCACCAATTATGCCGAATTCAAGAACTCAACAAACACAGGGTTTCCATGTTTCTGTAAAAATCGGAAATTCTTTAAAGCAGCAGTACTGAAATTTATAGCTTTGTTTTTTACTGATGGCAGATAATTTTGGTGAAAATGTGACTTCAGTAATTAAACCAAAAAGGAAAGAGTTCCACATGTACCCCCCTTTTAAATTTTCCATGAAACAAATTCTTTTCATTTATGGCCTACACTAAGAAAAACCCTAACCCTAAGGCCAAAAATAAAAAAAGAATGTGTTACATGTAGAATTTTGAAGGGGGCACATATGGAACTCTTGCCACCAATAATAAGTTATTTGTTTTTGCTCAAGTGTAAACATGTAGTGAAATTTCTATACTCTCCGTCATAATTCCTTTTCCCCGCATCAAGACTACGCCAGCATTCCCGCCAGACAGAACCATGAAACGCGTAAGGAAATGCATAGTCTGTGTGTACACGCAGCAACTCTCGCGCGCATATGTAGACGCCTATTTCAGAAAAGGAATTGTGACGGCGATTATAGTCTGCAATAATTTATCTTGACTCTGGCAGTCTGGATGACCTAGGTTTAGAGTGGATGAGATTGTCATCCTAATGCCAAATCAGAGGTTCTCAACTATATCTGTCTGTGGGCCAAAGAGGACCAAACATATTGAAAGATATATCTTTGAGGGCCATTTACATTTTATTCTCTGTTTTGGATATGTTGATGGGCCAAATATCATTGGTTGGCGAACCGGATTTGGCCGGCGGACCGGATTAGGCCTGTGAACCGCCAGTTGAGAACCCTTGTGCTGACTCCTCTGTCAACCATGGGATTAGAAAACAAGATGCTTTTGCAAAATCAAGTATTTTGGTTCTATGTACAATGATTTGTCATGCAATCGGTTATAATGTTTCCTCCATAGAAGACTGTGTTTCGTCTTGGTTCATATCTTGTACAGTGTGAAGATATGGTTTGCCATGTAGACATGTCTGTAGGCTCGGTAACAAGTGTTTCTCCATGCGTGAAATGATGTCATAAATCTCGTCCCGTGACAGGTCTGAGGACAAACCTCTGGCCATGCGTACTGCCTCACCCTGAAAGTAAATAATAAACATTCATAAGCTCATTAATATCCATGTTTCAATCAGATTATTTGTGACATGAATGCAAAATGGTACAATAGAGGTTATTGATGTTGTCCAATATGCACTTCAGTCACATATCGATAATATCAAAGTTGTATATTGGTGCGCAGCAATCAGCCCCACCATTCACCCCATCATACCTGAGATTTTGGTATCACTGAAGGCTTGTATTTTTCTCATTTCATCTGTAAAATATTTTGGCTGAACTGAGTGAACTCTATTCCATACTATAAGCATTAATATGGCTTATCTACGGTTATCGGAAAATATTTGTGCAGTGTCTTGTGGGCCATTATATTGTCACGGGCCGAGCGGTCATTAAAACCAAAGGAACGAGCATAATGCCCAATGGTTAAGGCGGGCACTGGTTTTTATCTTTAAAAAATTTAAATTAGGCACACAAAAAAAGTAGATTAAACAAAGATTTGAATTCCAAAACAATATAATATTTAATATCATAATTTCCTTTGTCTTCGTCTATATTGCACTTAAATTATTCATTTTTAGAAGACTTAAAAATAGTCAATCCTGCTGGCAAGAATTTGATCAAATCCATTGGCAAACAAATAAACTGTGCCGATGACGATAAAATCAAATCCCTACCGACAGGACTAACTAATAATTGCTTTAAACATCAAACGACGGGATCCAAAAATAAACATCACAATGAACGAGTACACACATTGACAATGACAAGTAACAATGACAAGACACTGCTGGCTATTACACAGAATAGGAAAATCAACAAAAAGACCCTGATCAAAGCTTGTATAACTATATTAAATCCCTAAAATAAACTAGTACCCTAATTAAAGTTACTAAGAATGTTAACTTAATAGGCTACATGGCATTTGACACGCCATGTATGCAGGCCGGCACTCGTGCAACCTTTCACACACGACAGCGCGGTTCTTAAACAAGTTTCACAAATTACACAAGTGCAACAAATAAAGGAACGAGTTGGGCGTGGTTCTATTTACAATGGCCTAGCCACCCAAAACGCCAAATATGAGGTGAGAACGAAACTACCAACGCGATCATGAGCGGGGCTCTATTTACAGAATCGCCCAGCCACTCAATACAGATTTGCAAAACAAAAACATCAAAGACATCGAATTGCAACTGTATGTATATATCCGATTCAAGATCGCGTCTACTCAGTTTAAAATACTGGATGTCAGCGCGATACCAGCAATAATCTGATGATATAGTGATTTGCACACTGCGAAACTCAAATTACACCGAATACCGTCGTCATCCGACAGAGGACAGACACGCTGCATCAAAGACGAAGCAATATAGCCAATAAATTAAATTTGGTCACTTCAACGTTGCACATGCGCCATTATGGGAGAATTCTACTTTTATAACTTGAAATCCTGCAAGAATGCAACTCGAAGAGATAGAATCTTTGTACCCGTTTTATCCCAAAATTGTATAAACCCCACCAACACAGCATTTGCATAAATTTCAATCTTCACCTATCCCCCGAGGTCACGGGTGTTTGCGCCCCCCAAATAAATAAAATCAAAACAACGTCTTTTCCTAATGTAGACAGTAACTAAGCACAAGTCGAGATTTCGACAAGTCTCCGCTTTCACTCACATCAACTTGTATACGTCTCAATTAATAAATGGAAGCTAACGCCACCAAATAAAAAGGTGGGAGTTCTGCCACAACTCCCGGCCTCTGCCACAGCCAATAAAACAGTTAATGAACGCAACAACACTGTTGCAAGGGACTTTAAAATCAGATATAGGCTGATTTACTAGATACAAATACCCCCCCAAAAATGCATAAAAAACAAATAAAACTTGAACCCCCCAAAAACACGTTTTAAACTTAATTAAAGAGAGAAAAAGCCCCACCCACTAAGAAAAACACAAAAACCTTGCACACCACCCGAATTTGCACCAATCCTGCCAAGGTCTTAGAATAAAAACAATAACACCACTAATGCGAACAGGTGCAACACAGCCAATAGACTGGCCTAAATTAATCAAAGAAGAACCGGATATGATAAGTGATGGACATGGATAGTTAACCAGCCACATGGACTTTATGTTTAGACCCGTATTTTGGCGTCGTGGCACCACAATTTATGAAGTGTTTGTATACCGAACGCGCAAAAACGTAGTGGTTATGCAAACGACCGCGCAATGGGCCTGCATCTACCCGTAGCACACGGAAATACTTTTGTACAGTCATATCTGTGCTAATCCAGAAATCTAGTTACACGGGAGGAAAGCTCCAATGCCCGAACTACAGGGTGACGAGTCAAAAAGATTTACACTCGTTTTGGTAAATTTTTCTTATGATGTGTAGTGGAAACCTTTCCTATGAAGATATTGACTCCTCACATACCAAAACATGATTATTTCCCACACATACCTAGAGAAATTTTGCATTTGATTTGAAACACAGCATTGAGAAGTTATGGCATTTAAGCAGGTACCCAAGTTTTTCCACTCTGTCACCGGACCACTGTTGTTAAGCGTGTTTGTTATGGAATATGGCCAAAGACACTTTGAATGAGTCACACACACAACAAGTACCATCATGTCTTGTTTGTTTGATACCGTGGGCTAAACCTTCAAATATCAAATACTCAAATCTTTCATATTATGATAACAATATAACAAAACGTATGGAATCCTGCCCCAAACTTTGAATGCATTATTTCAAGGAAGTTCAAAATTGTTCAACGATCTTTTCGTGGGGAAACTTTGAATGCAAATTATGTATAGGTATCCTATGCAATACAACTGGTTGACCCACATTTTTCACCTGACGTCTTCGTTAATCTGGGGGGGGGGTGCGCTTTGGGGATTGATATTTGAACATAGCACACATTCAATGTCATCTGTCTTTGCCTTTTGAGCTCAAATCTTCTCTCCTTTCCCCTCTTTTTTTATTACTCTCTTTCTGCTTGTCCTTTTTCACCACTTTTCGTGCTTTATCGGTAGCTAAGCTTATTCCTTGTCAGACCCATTGGGGGAGGGGACGCTCCCCTTCCACCTACGTCCCTGTTACATTGATGTAGTCTGCCATTGATCTAATAATTGTTTAATAAATATTATCCCAACACAGGTTTTTACGGTAATTTTGGTTACTCGGTTTTACTTTTAGTAAAAAAAGGGTCTTTAAGCATTTAGATCGTCAGCCTAACCACCCCTCCCCAATGTCTTTGCTGGCTGTGGAGTGTAGCAAGGTACAACCGTGGTTGTCAATATGGTTTTGGCGGTGTCCGTTAATTTACCAGATCTACATTCTACGAAAAAGATAAAATTTTGATTTTTTACTAATTACATGTGCATATACATGAGTTTGTTTTCTGTATCAAAAACCAATTTCCTAAAGCTTGTTAAATATTTTTAATATTTTTCTGAAATCGACTGTAATCTTTTGACTCACCCTGTACAATAAAATATTGAAATGTAACTAAATTTGCCAACACGAGTGTTTTCAGACAAACATGACCTGGCCCGCTATGACCACTTACTGTCACCCGATTGCAACATAAATGTTCTTTGCATACAACCGCCGCATTAAATTTGCACACGTATACGCAAGCCCTATAACTTTGTTTTTTTGCGTCGTGCAAAATAACCAGACCACAAGCACGAATTCCCACATCACTTAGGCCTATAAGACGCGTACCGTAAAACTCATTACACAGCTCCACTCAAATTCAAAATTAATCCTAAACCCTTGATGTTAAATTAATCGCCTCTTAAAATAACCTAAAATTTCACTTAAATTGAATCTAACCTAAATAACCAAGCCATGGTCAGGGAACAGATACATTAGTTTGGAAAAGAGAACAAATTAATTGGCATTGAATAACCAACAACCATAAACCCTCAAGTACTTCGCCTCACCAATTCTTTCACCTTTCATACAGTCCACCCGCTGCTTAGAA
This sequence comes from Ophioderma brevispina, assembly GCA_023653785.1. NCBI lineage: Eukaryota > Metazoa > Echinodermata > Ophiuroidea > Amphilepidida > Ophiodermatidae > Ophioderma > Ophioderma brevispina. The sequence continues at coordinate 27,729 of JAMKCH010057558.1, forward strand.
TTGCCCCTTACACGCACAGTCTGGTACATCCATCCCTAAGTTGTGGCCTAACAGTTCACTGAAGTAACAAGGACACCACACAAGCATGTGGCTAGAATCGAACAAAAGGAAAATAACCAAATGCCATAGTGAACCCCCTGCCTAACCTTAGCCCCCACCTAGGGAATGCATCTCCTTCTATTTCTGAGACAAGTGTAACGAAAGAAAGCGAGCTAGAGATTACACAAGAGGATTATTGAACAACAGAAAAGCAAACCAAGCGCAACAAAAGAGTGGGAAACTTTAACAGGCCAGATGATGGTGGAAATAAAATATACAACCCAATCATTATTTTACAACAAATATAAATTTGTGACAATTTAAACCATGCTCACTGCTCACATTAAAATGGTAAATAAGTTTGAGCGCTGGCCAGGTGAGGGCGGCCAAGACATCCCAATTTCAGTGTTGTGCCATGGTTTTAAAAACGTTATTGAAAATTGGAAATCTTGACGAAAAATTCCGAATTTATATGTTGTCACGGAATATTTTCTTATCCCAAAAACCGTGGAGATGAAGAATCAACTCCACTGAAAGGTTATTTGATTTATTTTGTATAATAACGAACGAGGACGATGAGGTCGTATGTGGGTAATGGGAAACACCAATGACCGACCCCATCAAGCACCCAAATTGGTTGTGGTTTGTACTCCGATGGTTGTTAATTCTATTTGACATTTTTGGTGAGTTGCTTATAATGAATGAGGCTTGGCCGCCCACTGCCTGATGATGGCCTTCCATGTACCAAAGAATTGTTGTAATCGGATGGGGCACATTTAGATGAGTAGGTGCGATGCCTGCAGTCTTAGCTAGGTAAACCACATAAAAAAATGTGAACTCTGATAAATCATAGTCACCAGAGTTGCATATCACTTTTGGCCTCCTTGGAGCTTAAAGGCCAATGTTCAAGTTTTCCTCACATAAACTGTCATAGGCTCATGTGGTACTTCATATAGAATTTCTCAGAAGTGCCTGTCATTTCCTAGGAGCCGTGCTCCCTGCTCTTGCACTTTATGCAACCATGATAGCCATTTGTGAGGCTCAGAGGGTTAAGCACAAGCAGGGCTGGAAAAAATGCCAAATTTCCCAGGAATACAATCCAAATTTCCCTCCAAGATTGCAAAATTTCCCTCCAATTCTCATGTCTCTTTGTTTAAAGACAAAAATTGCCCTCCAAATGTCCACATTTCCCAGTAATATCATTCCCAAATTCCCCACTTTTTCCAGGCATGAGCACATGCAACATTACCTTGAGGTAGTTTGATATCTTTAGAGGTCGACACTGGTCAAGTTTTCTGGAACCCTCTGTGATACGGTCCAGGATCTCTCTCAGGTCATCTATCCCATAATATGATATGCTGGTTGCCATGGCAATGACTTCTATCCTTACATCGCTGGTTTCCATATCTATTTCCAAAAACAGAAAAAGCTTTATAAGTATTGCAAGTGAAATTGAATGAGCTCTGTATTTCAGATTGATCATATGAAAGGTGATCAAAAGAGAATATGCAAGCCACTGGTGTTTGAAATTTTAAGTTTCTCCTATGGATCTTCAAGTGGTAGAAGTAAAGTAGTAAATCCAAAGTTTTATATCCGGTTTTGTCCTCGTAAAATGGGGGTGGTCGGATTTACCTCACGCTCATAGGAATCGCCCTTACTCCCTCCTTCCACTTTGCCTGATTCAATGCATCCTCCATCCTCAACCCAACCCTCCAACTCTCCTCCCCCACTTGCTTCTTCATGTCTCCTTTGGTCGTCCCCTCCTCCTCAAACCCGTCCCCTCCTCCTCAACCCCCCCTCCCGATCTCAAAGTCCTCCTAAAACATGCTTGTCATCCTTCCTCATATCAATTATTAATTAGCAGCAGCATAAGTTACATTAATAAGCTACTGACTGCATGCATACACATTGCTGTTAAAGGTGCCAACAAGAGATTTTTCATAACAGGTGTCCCTAAAAAATGTGAAAGGATTAGGCTGAGAAATATTTCTTTGGTACAAAAATTGTGAAATTTCTATTTTACTATAGGAGCAAATACTAAATTCAGCCTATGTTTTATATTGAAATTAAGCAAATGAAAATCGCCTTTTGTTTTCACTTTCAAGACATTTCTGTAGCCAAAGACAATGTAAGAAATCTATTGGGGTCTTATCTATATGAAATTACTACATATGACACAATATATGGTTGCCAAAAATCTCTCATTGCACCTTTAAAGTCCAGGCCATAGAAATACATCTAGCGCACCATGGTTGTTGTTGCACAAGCACTTGCACGCACATACAAATTTATTGTATCAATGTTATGCTATCGGACCCCCTGATATTAACTATCGGGGACCCCCTGATATTTTAAACTAATCGGACCCCCTGATATCTTAAACATCGACCCCCTGATAGTTAAACTATCGGACCCCCTGATATGTAAACTATCGGACCCCCTAATATTTAACTATCGACCGCCCGATATTTAACTATCGGACCCCCTGATATTAAACGATCGAACCCCCTGATATTTAACTATCGGACCCCATGGATATTAAAAACTATCGCGACCCCTGATATTTAACATTCGGACCCCCTGATATTTAACAATTGGATCCCCTGATATTTAACTATCAGACCCCCTGATATTTAACAATTGGATCCCCTGATATTTAACTATGGGACCCTATGATATAACTATTGGACCCCTGATATTAACTTCGATGTAGTAACTAGTCAGGGTGGACCCCTTGATGAACCCCCCGGTTCAGTAGGATTTGAGGGTCCTAGGCACTACCCTGGACCCCGGTTGTTAATTTGCTGTAAGGCTGTGACTCAGAGATTTTATAAAATAAAAATAGTGCCCTAGAATTAAAGATAGCACCTTAAATTGATCAATTCCAAGTTAGAGATGGACATAGATTTTTCGTTTTGAGGCAGTAATAAAACATTGATGTTAGTTATAACAGTGCATAGGTACTGTGTATAACAAAAATTGGCATCTGAGAATTTTATAAACAAGTTGTGATGTTCTATATGTAGGACTTCGATTTGAGCATAGCTATCACACATGGTTAGATATGGACAAAGCGTTAAGTATACACAAAAAAAACGCGATTGTTTGAAGAAAATTGAGGGCGGCCCCTCATCGGAAATCTCTGAGTCAGCCTTTAGAAAAGCGATATGTGAGCAGAGTGACGATAGTGACATCGGTAAATTGTTTGTTTTCAAGCGCTAAATGCAACAAAACATTTAAAATTACGTGTCTCATACGAAAACGCGCGCGTTGATCGTTCCTGTAATTCATCTACGTGCAAAGACGATGGGCACTGTGTGGTGGAGAAGTGTGTGTACGTTCTAAAAGTGGTCCAATAAATTATGAGCCAGAGTATAACTAGACAACTTCTCAAGCAGCACAGGTTCTGTACACTGAATGATCAACCCAGGAAGAAGTTCAGGGGAGTAAGTATGAACCACTGGTTAAGAAGGTATTCACCTTTGGTGTAGAGTCCCCAGTTCGAGTCCTAGTCGGGCCACTTGCTGGATTTAACTTGGGTACTAAATTCTGGAATTGATTTGATTTGCTGCCTCGTCTGATAATCGTCTAATAGTTCAATTTGGGTTTGTAAAACATCAGACGATGGCAAACAAGGCCTCATCACTATAGCAACTCTCAAAATTGATCAAACTAGATTACAGCAATATAGACTTAATCACAAACCAATTTGAGCGCTTTACAATGTGGGTCGGTCATGGATGTCCCATGGCCCATAATGACCTTGTCCTTGTCAGTTATTCATATAACCCTTACAGTGGACTTGATTCTTCAGCTCCAAAAATTTTGGAATAAGAAAATATTCCTTGATATAAAAAAGTCGTAATTTTTCATCAAGATTTCACTTTTACAGTGGAAACTCGTTATAACGAAATCGCTTACACCGAAAAACCCGCTTACTCCAAAGTAGACTGCTTGGTCCCGATTGGTCACCTATCTTTTCTGTACAAATACACGTGTTTACAACGAATTGTATATAACAAATTATCGGATATTAAGAACCTAATTCCCTTACAACTTCTTATCAATTACAATGTTTATTTCATCGCATATAACGAAGTAAACTTCGAAGGACTTACTTTGGCATTGCGGTATGAAAAATATTCGCAAGTAAATCCCTAGATTTATGCCACGTAGTACTAGACTTGAAGTCTGCGCGCACGTGTGGGCTGTTTGGGAATTCCCACTTCGTTGTAAGAAGTACAGCAAATATTTTGCAGGCATAATAAATTCACGTAACAAATATTCTTGGTCTGGCGTTATAATTTCTTGTTTTGTTTCAGTGTTATATAAATGGAGATGGGGTATATTATTTGATTTTCTTTGTTTCATTTTATATGCAAGTACAGTATTTTATTCCAATACTTATACTCAGGGAGAAAAAAAAAATCCTCAAGAAAAATTAATAGACTAGCGTAGATGAAGAACGTCACATGATTACCCTTTGATGAATAATCATAAGCTTGAAATGCATACAGCCAACACGGATCTGATTACGGTTGATCTGCATATTGTCACATGCATGCACATGATGCATGAGGGAAATCCCGGAAGTTTACTTTATTAATTGCAGAATCGCAAATTCAGTAACGGAAACATTGGACCGTTTTAAATTCTTTATGCTGTAGAATACACCAACTGAAGGGGAAACATCTTTGAATTATACATGTAGGACTCGGAACTGTCATCAACTGTTCATTTTTTGAGTTCCTTGTTAGAGATTCAAGCCAAATTTTACTCGGTACGCATCCAAATTTTACTCGGTACACAATGTAATGTAATTGAAACAGAAATACACATTACAAGTGTATCAAATTCAATATTAAAATGTCGTAACTGAATGTTGTAATAAAGATTGAACGTTCCTGGCGTATTGGTACATTTGTTTAGTGGGTTTTATGTTTACCAATAACATTTATATGTTTTTTTTTTGAATCGTGTAACTGTGGGCTAACATAGGCGATGAAACGGTTACACCGAAGTTCTGATATAACAAAATGATTTTTTTCAAGAAATCAAAATAATAAAAAACTTAAAAAAAGCAAAAATTAAAAAAACCAATGTGATTGTTTACTTTGGGATGTCTTGGCCAGCTCCATGTAAAACATTTAGTCATGCCGAGGGTGCCAGTGTTCCTTAAAGGTTATGGCTTGGGGCATCGCCATTACACCCTACCCCCCTGTTATCGTCTCCTGAAGGGTTTACTAAGTTTATTTTTAGTTTACTTTGAGGAAGTTGTTCAGCACAAGTCTAGTACGTTTTGTTGCAATTTGAATAGGTTGCATTTTTTTTTTGCTATATTTTGGTTCAAACCTTTTATATCTTGTTAGAATAGGTCATGAGAAACCCAAAAAGTATTAGCTACATTTTTTTTCGATGTGCAAGGGGGTAGCCAGCAATTTCACACTGGCCGCCATTTTTTTTCATATTTTACTTATTTTGACTAATATCTCCACGTTTTCATATAGAAGTTTAAAGCTTTATTTCATTTGTTATTCACTTAATATCAGAAGGGAGAACATTAAATAACATTTTCGGATACCTCTTCTTTCGTGAATTATACTCAGTTCCAGTTTGGCGCCAAAAATTCAATTCCGCCATTTTTGATAAATTTTGGTTTTTTGAGTATATTATTGGCTATACTTCAATTTTTTATAAAGTATTTTTTTATGTATTGATTAAATTACAATATATTTAGTATCAAAAAAAAATTTACAGTCATATTTAACCATGATTTCAAATCAATTGATCTTGCCTAGGAATTTTTTTGTTTCGAAAATCTCCACCTTTTATTTTAATTGTTCTTCTTTTTCTTTACCCATCAGCTAAATAATAAATGTATACAGAAACGAACCGTGGCAATTCCAGGGCGCATGGGTCCATTTCCCTCTCCGTTTTTTTTCTGACCGCCCCATTTTCCCCCTCCCCCAATCGAAAGAAAAAATGACAGATTTTTTGCAAAAATCAGCGGATTTGGGCCACAATTGGTTAAAAATCTCAAAATGTTTGATATTAATTTGCCTACGCCAGAATTTCACTTTTTGCCAACCCCAAAAAAATTCAATTTGCCCCCCCCCCCCTCCAGAAAGAGGTTTGGCAAACCGCCACTTGAAACAAAACCGCAACACAAATGACAAAAATCATAACATAATATAAACTAATTAAAAACGACTTAATACAATGCAGCATTCCCTCTAGCAAACTTGGCAGTCAATGGCCATGTGCTTTGAGATGTCACTGATAGGTGAAAATTTTTTGTCACCTTTTACATTAATTGGTAATTGAAATTGTAAGATTTGATATTGGTATTATGTTACTGATGACGTAACAAGGATTATATGGGCCTCTTTGAACCAAATTAAGCATGGTCTGTGCTTCTGAGGGTATTTTGATGGTGTTAACTTCAGACACCATAAATTCAATAATTCTTAAGGATTCGTATCGTGTCCAAACACAGTGGGTTCTCAATATGATCTAGCCAGAGATGGGTGCAATGCCTGGCTACTTCACTGTACTCCGCAAGGTCCTTGCTTTTGCTCCAACAGTGTACATACCGAAGAGCTATTTCATTGCTTTGTGAAGCTGTTACCCGAACACAGGTAGTGTCCTGATCTGCTTCCAGGTAGCCCCACTTCTGCAAAGAAACTTAGATCACCAATTCTGGTTCTCACTATATTGAGGGAGGAAGGCCTCGCCATCCAGCCCATGAGAGTCAGCTCCAGGCGATGATACTCACCAGTTTCAATACCGATAGATGTACTTTGGTTGATGGCAAGTCTTTCTTTCCACAAGGCGAACTCTCTTAACAACTCCTTAGATACTTTTAAGGGGTGGTATTTTGCTATAGAAACTCTCTCTCCGCTCTCTCCCCTCACTCTCCCCCTGCTCTCTCCTCTCCTCTCTCTCTCTCTCGGGAATTTAAGGCATTTAAAACAGCTGGGTTCGTCTGAACATAGGGTGGCTTGCTTCACATTAGATACTTGACAACTACGCTCTTTCATGCTCTCTACACTACGACATAGGTATGGTGGAGCAATCGATGTATAATTCCCCATTGGAGTTTGGGGGGCGAAACATCCGGTGATACGCCGGTAGGAAGCATTTAAAGCTGGATCAAGCTTCTTGGCATCAATTGGTTGACCTCTTTCCCATACAGAGCAGGCATACTCTGCATCATGAGTAGCACAGTGCAAGTGCCATCGATCTTAGTTATGTGGACGAGCACCCCATCTTGTGCCAGTGAGTTTACTTTACTCTTCGGCTTTTTTTGATGTGGGTCTTATAAGAGAAGGAGTATGTCACAATGTAAAACTCTTAAGTAGACAAACCATGCTGTTGACATTTGGCTTCACACGGTAAGATGGAAAGCCACACCTGTGTCTGATGATTTGCACCTAGGTGGTTTTCCTTCCCTCATAATAAGGGTGAGGTAGTTTTCCTCATAATAATAAGGAGTGAGTTCATCCAAAGCTTTGGTAATCCTCTCCTTTGACAACGTGATAATTTGCCAATCTTGTGTTTTTCATTCCAAGATAGTCCCTACATAGAATCGTTTCTGTGTCGTTTTGTGTCCACAAGTCATTCGTATGGCTTGTGGTGGTGTCAGCGATTTTTTAACTGTGTAAAGCTGATCCGGGGGCCCGTGTATGCATGATACGACGCTCCTAACATGGCCCTCGTTTTTTTTAAGCTGGGGGCGGATTGGGAACAGTCAGGTGTTTACACACCTACTCTTATTCGACACTGACTCTGACTGCTATGTACATGTACAGTTGTGACTCTCGGTACACGGGACCGACGGCTTAACGTGCCCCTCCGAAGGACTGGATGCTTTCATGATTCATTTGCCCAATTCCCAAGTGAAACCATGGAGGAGAGCGGTATGCTTACTGTATTTAATCATATCTGTATACAGATCAAATCCAGATTGATAGTACCCGAATAAAACCAAGCACGGCCAGTTTCCACGACCCCACCGGATTCGACCCGGGAAAGTTTGATGGTAAATTGCGCCAGAGCAAGCAGCCGAACCGCTAGGGCCACCTCCACGCTCCTCGTCTACAATAGATAAAACAAGATGTTCTGTACCTCCAGGTTTGTCGTTGGTATAGATGTTGACAGGAAGAGTGCGAGCACGCTCCATTGGGGGTATGTCCATTCTGAGCTACGCGCAAGCAATCCTTTTATTAACTCAGTCAGCGAATATCCCTTGGGTGAGTTCCCAAAATCTTAACGGAGTAAGCAATCTGTGAGTCACAGCTGCTGAAGATCGACGAAAAAGACTCCGTTTACCGAACCCTCTCGAACACCATTGGCTTCTGATTTTTCCTCCTGGCCGGAAACTGCTTGTTCCTGTATAGTGTTTCCTTCTTCAAAGGGACGATACAGTTGAACAGGAGAGTTTCAAAGAGCTTGTAGGTACTGCTGAGGAGTGATATTATTCGATGCTCTTGGATTAGATGGATCTTTCCCAGGCTTAAAGAGTGCCATAACAAGTGGCTTTCCTCCTGCAGATCTTTGGTGAACTGTGAGAAATTAGGCAGCTTGTAGACTCAGAAGTCCCGCCTTTGCTACTAGGCCACAAGTTTTTCAGCTGCCTCATTGATATGTGTCAAGGCCTACTGCGTTTCCTGGTTGAAGTTAAGTACCACCGGTTTCCTCCAGTTCGTCCATGCTGAAGGGATGAGTGAAACCAAGATAGCTTTCGGTTTAGTGTGATCTCTTGGGCTTCATTTGGTGGGCACTTAGGGTTGGTGTAACATTTGGCTGGAGGCTTTGTTGGATCCCTTGAAGCTTTCGGATGGTAGACCCTGCTTTCTTGCTGTTAGGGGTCAATATAAGTGGATTCAATTAAAGATATGCCAGCTTTTTCCTTGGCGATCCCTCTGACACTTCCTCACCTTTAGCCAGTTGCTTTCGCTGATAAAGAATCAGCTTCAAGGATGGTAGTATACTTTGGATATTCTTTATCAATTCGCTTGAAAAGCCTGCTTCATATCCGTCCTACAGCTCCTGGGTTAATGATCTCCAGCAGTATTGTTCCTAGTGGGCAATTTGGTCTTAGTTACTGTTGCGGTAGGTCTGTTACGTGTTTTTGGTGCAATCCTATTCACGTTCTGGTCCAGGTATCAATGAATCTTTGCCATTCTGTTTTTAACCTGCTTAAAAGGCACTGCAGTGTTAACATGGAAGTCCAAAATCGCTGTTTTCCCTTGTCAAATTTTGTGATTTTTGGCCACCAAATCACTGACTTTGGCCAAAAATCTGTAATTTTCTTTGGGGTGGAGGGCGGCAACTGGGGTGGTAAAGAAAAAAAATTGAGGCGGGGGAAATGCCCTCCCTGGAGCTGCTACTGCTGTTCGTTTTCTATTACATTACATTTAGATGGTAAGAAAAGAGAACATAAAATAAAATGGCGGTCATTTTGGACAAAAACAAAAAAAAAAAGTCCTAATGCAAGAATGTTAATGATTTTAATAATCATGAGAATATAATTTTTTTATATTAAATATATTGTCATTTACTCAATACTGAATGTCAAGACATTCAAGGACAAAAAAGTAAGTTTTAGCCATGAATATACTAAAACAAAATCTATTAAATGGCGGCCATTTTTGAATTTTTTTTTGGCGCCAAACTGGAACTGAGTTACTTCAAGAGTTATTGACATGTTATTTTTTAATGTTAATCCATCACTGAATATTAAGTGAATAACATGAAAGAAAATCTTTAAACTTTCAAAACTTGGAATTAGTCAAAATAAGCTAAATATTGAAAAAAGGGGCCATTTTGAATTGCTGGCTACCCCCCTTGCAACCATCGGAAAACAATGTAGCTATACTTTTTAGACTTCCGAGGGTCTACTCTACAACATATGAAAGTTTTATCAATATCGCAAAAAATTGCAACCTGCCAAAATTTCCTAGACTAAAAGCCCTGGATCCTCACCCCTTTTCTAGGGGTCATTTCAGGAAAATATAGAATCATATTTCCATGTCTAAGGGTTTTTATGTAAAATGTAGACCAATCTTTTCAAAATTATGCATGTAGACTTGATTTGAGACCATTTTGGGAAGCTTGATTAATGTCCAACACTTTTTCTCAAATTGTGGACCAATGCTTTATACACGGAGCTAACAGATTTGAACACATTCTAAGTACAAAGTTTGAGTGATTAAATAATGTTGCCAGATGAACGGAACCCCTGAAACGTGATCTTAAGTGCCGCAAGTGGTGCTTCTTAAGGAGATGGGGCAAAGACAAAGTTTGGTACAGGGGTTCAATTTTTAAATGTTCCAATCATGTTAAAAGTATACCATGTTATTTGTCTAACCACAAGGAATTCAGGAAGGTATAGTTTGTACTATCTACACACGTAAAGTTTAAGAGTTAGGGCTTTAAAAACAGCAAAAATCAATTTAAAAAGGGTAATTTCAATTGTACAAGGTCAAATTTTAAAGTTGCTCCGATTAGATAAGAATGGTGCAAAGTATCGAGGGAGTTCTAGGATTAAAATAAGGAATAGTTTTGAATGTCTAAAAATACTAGTTACCGATGGGGCAAGAAGGTCAACGTCCATGCATCCAATGGGGCATGACCGTGTGTTCCCCTACATTTAAGCAAGCAATTGAGACACTTAAAACTAGTCCTTATTTTGATCTATGCCATGAGCTCCACCAATAATTTGCACCATTTTTTATCCAAATCGCAGCAGAGCAAAATTAAAATTTTGCACCCTGATCTGTACACTGAAATTGACCCTTTTTAGGCGACGTAAAATGAAATAAAACATGTTTTTCGTCCCCGCCCGCTTCCTTTTTGAGGCCGCCTCGATTTATTGTTTATTTCAAAAAAATATCAATGAAAAAACGAAAAATCCATCAGGAAAGGAGTATTCTGTTTTCAAAGATGATGACTGCCGATTTTGCGCCCCCCTCCCCGCAAATGCAAATTCTGGCTGCATTAAGTCCTCCTAATCTTTTTCCCGACTTTGATTCAGTCAATCATCCGCAAAAAGTAAACATCTTTTAAAAATGACATCCCCAATGTTTTTAATGCAGATATTAGTAAGACAGTTCAAATTGACCAAACGCCCGGGAATCTACACAACGCTATAGTCATGCCATGGGCGCTGCCATGTTTTTTTTTGTAGATCTCTTTTCTGTATTGCAGCACCATGCCCCAGGCACTAGTACGATTTCGCCATATTTTGTCCGTTTTTACTTAGTCCCATAAGTGAAAAAAAATGATGAGTACGGTTCAGAATATTTCGAGCGACCTTTAAAAAACACAGAAAATAGATTGAAAAAAAAAAGTAATTCGACAGGAATGTCCTTAGCTATTTGACCAATAAATTTCTGAAATTTTATACATAATAACCCCACCTTTTGAATGATATTTTTTACCTTAAAATTGGCAAGAAACTTTACAAATCGGAATCAACATCAAGTGATTAAAAACCCGACTTTTATTCCCGACAACTTTCACTGATACCAGCATTTGATTTTATGCTGTTTCCATTAATAGCCCTATTAAGTATGTCATCAAGTGCCAGTTTATTATTGTGTAAGAGACTGTTTTGTGATTCGCAATCGCGGCAGTATTATTCAACAACGCAAGCGGGGGAAATGTAATCATCAACAGTTTGTCTTTATTTTAAGATATTTCTACACTTTTTATATTTAACTCTCTCTCTGAATTCAAATTTGAGGCTATTTTAAGTTTATACATCATAAATTTATTGTGTTTTCTCATACTGCAGTTGAAACAGTAAATGACTAGTTAATGAAAAAGTTGGATGATAGTCTCCTGAAGTCATCAAAATGCATCACTATCATGAAACTTTAAGAAAATGCAAACTTATATGATTTTACTCTCAATATATTTCTTGTCTCCTCTTAAGTAAAATAATGAAAGGCTAATGGATAGATCCTTGCCTCTGATAAGCTCCTAGGTGACCACCTAACTGCCCGATATGGAGCTTTGTTCAGGTTTGGATCCAACAGTCCACTTAGCTTCAAGTGCCTTCCATGCAGGCAGACTGACTTATGGACTTCAAGAAACTGAAAAATGCCTTGATGCCCTTCCCATGTTGACAAATTGCCTTGATGCCCTTTTACAATTGCTGAAATACCTTCATGCCCTTGCAATTTGAAGGCAATTTTTTATTTGCCCTTTAAAAACTGCCTTGCCCCCCACGGTCCTTATTTTGCACCCTGGATATCGCGCCACACATCAATGCATAGTACGTTGACGATGTTAAATAAATGCGACTGGCGGAGAGGTTATAAACACGAGATTGAGTCATTCGTTCAGTTTATTTTTTTAGTATTCTGTTGACGACGATTATGATATTTAGAGAATTTGCATATGAAACTCTTGTCCAATTGAAGATAGTGCTTCAGTTTGATACTTTTATTAGGAGGTATTCTAACAACTAAAACATTAAGATGTGCTAAAACATGGTGCTAACACTATTAAAACATTGTAAATATGTTCATTTCTTGTGCGACCTTATGTCTGTTAGTTTTGACGTCACATGTGATAAGGTTAACACCTGGAGTTGACGAAAATCTTGAATGGTGGCCACGTGGCCATCTTGAAAAATAAAAAATAAAAAGCCCCTCCTCCTCCTTTTTTTCAAAAACCCGGACGAGAAACATGTTTTATTTTTTACTTGGCCTTATTGATTTTTGCTGTTTTTAGTCTATAACTCTTAAACCTTACATTTTAGATAGTACAAACTATACCTTTCCTGAATCCTTGTGGCTAGACCAATAACATGGTATACTTTTCAGCACGATTGGAACAATTTAAAATTTGACCCCTGTACAAACTTTGTCTTGACCCCCTCTCCTTAAGGCACCATTTGTGGCACTTAAGAATTATGTTTCAGGGGTCCCTGTCAGTCTGTCTACATATTTAATCACTCAAACCTTTTGTACTTGAGATGTGTTACAAATGTGTGCTAGCTCCGGGGCTATTAGGATTTGCAAGTGAGAAATAAACTCATTTGCCCAGCAAACCCGTGTTTAGCTTCAGTACTGCTGCACCCCTAATTATTATATGAAGTGTGGTTTGACGCAAACCCACAACCTTCAGATCACAAGTCTGGGTAATACCCACTGAACCTTAGACAATATCAACCTATATTCTTACCCGTTGTTTGTTTGATGTGAAAGCCATTGGATTTGAGACGTTCATCGGTAAAATGGCGGTCTGGGTTTGGTGGCATGACAGTGGTCTGCAGACTCAAGAGGGAGACCCAGTTTTCATCTCCACCAAGCATTCTGTGAAGTATTCAAAGACTGGTTTTGTGAAATAAAAATCAATGTGATTTTTCAGATTAATAAATTCATATGACAGACCTACTCTGTGTACTTTGGCATTTCATTTAAACCAGTTGTTCTGAAACCTCAACTTTTCCATTCTCAGAACAAAATGTGGTAAACAATCGAATATACTAGACAGTAATACTGCACTGGTAAAGAACTTCAATTAATTTTCTATACTTGATATAATTCTCTGGTTGAGTACATATGACCTTTGCTAGTGCAATAGTCAAAGGTCAAAAGGTGTGTATAATTAACCCGTTCAACTAGGACTGTGTACACCCTGTACCCTATATGAGTATTGGGCCAGTGGGTCTTCTGACCACAGATGAGTATGAGTGCAATGACAGCCCAGAGGGTATTTTGAATCAATCCCATGATGCATTGCAATGTTCCTATAGTGTACTGTACTAAACACATGTCAGTACTTAGGGATAAAGTGTTTTAAAAGTTTTAGAACCACAAGATATTTCATAATCATGCTAAAAAATCCCTAAGTACTAACGCTTTGTGGGCTAAAATGAGGGTTAAAGTCAGGATTTTTATGTGTTAAAAATAGGGTTTTTATGGGATCACATGACCCTATTGAGGTAAAATTTCCCAAAACTGGTTGCAGCCATAGCTGGGGGCTTCCCACTTGAATTCACACAAATATGCAGATTAAGCACAGGTTTGAATTGTACGTACTCAGGTCTGGTACAGACGTAAAAGAATTGGTAGGTTTTGGGTTGGAAGCCCCCAGTAATGGATCAATTCTGACCATCACTTGGCTGGTCGGATTTGTCTATATTTAGGGTTGCAAAATTCCCCAGAATTTTCAGAGCGGAAAATTTCCATGGAAATTTTGGGAATTTACGGGAATTTATGGGAATTTTAGGAAATTTTGGGAATATTCAAAACAATTTTTTTGAAATTGATACAAAAAATAATGTCCTTTTGTTCAGATTAGGATATTACTCTGCACAACTGAAATGCTTAAAGAGACATGAGGAGATTTCCAGAAAGAAGCGCCCCCAATTTTTCTCGAACCTAGGTTTTTTTACATATTTGGAATGCTTACCAATGTATTTTAGATCACACGTGAAGTGAATAAGCCGGATACGCCGTCTTTATGTAATAAGATGATGATTTAGTAGTTTCTGTTGTGCACGACAGAAAGTCAAAGCATGGTTTTCTATGGGGAACGATTATGATAGCAGGCAAGTTCAAAACAAGGTTTGCGGTTTTCTTTTGCACCTGTTTGTCCAATAAACCTTCCAAACGTTCTCGGTAGGTGGTCTACAACCGCTCCAGTGAAATTTGAGAGAAATTCATATCCTAAAAAAATCTCCTGTCACTTTAATGGTTTTGACTGCTTCCTGCAACAGGCATAAAAATTTCACTTGATCTCAGATTTGTTTTGGAAATCCAAATTTCCACAATTTATTTATTTGCAGCCCATTTTGGGTTGATTTTACGTGTATATGATCAACCCAAAATAACTCTGAACAGGCTACAAATAAATAAAAATTGAAATTTTGATTTCCCCAAAATCTGAAATCAGCCAATTGGCTGAAAATTCTCATACATGCTATATAACCTTTTTGTATACTAATTATATTTGATTTCCTGTTCATTTGCAACTAGTTTGTAAACCATATCTTGTCTAGTTATTTGCCGGGGTTATTTGCTTGCAAATTATCAATTAAGTAATGATTAGGGTATACAATGATATTAGAACAATGACATTAGACAGCCTTGCTCCAGATTCAAAGAAAAAAGTGGCATATTATATTTTGCTAGCAGACTAATTAGAAATGTTCACACTTCTAATAATTTTGAATATTCCTTGCTTTTTTTTAGAATGTAATATCTTTGGGCTGAATACAGTATCATAAAATTTAAAATTTAAGTTGCACTTGACCAAAATAACATTAAATCTGTAGACAAGTCTTCCAAGTAACATTTTGTAATAAAATGGTCCAAATGAGTCTTTGCCAGTTTTTAGAAACCACTACTTCCAATGATTTTAATTTCCAGTTAGGGCTTAGCAAAGGGTGCACTCTAGAAAAAGTCTTCAAAATAACTGAATATCTTGTCCGGGGGGTGCTTAATAGAAAACTATTCAAAATTGCCAAAGTTCGAATGCAAATTCAAAGGTTCCTACCACAGTAATGTATTAAAATATGCTAAGTATAATCCAACAGAAACAAGATATTTTTGTCGTAGTGAACTTGGGAATGCGCACCTGACCTTCGACGATTGTGGCTTGAATTCTATTGAGTGCCCCTTGGACTAGATACCTAAGTTTGTTTCTGATACAAATCTGAGCACAAATGTTTAAAACTTAATGCCAAATTTGGAAAATTCCCGAAAATTCCCAATATTCCTGGGCCCTTCAAAATTCCCGGAAAGTTTCCAAAATTCCCGGAAACTTTCAACCCCTTTGCAACCCTCACAATGAGTTACAATAAGCTCATCTACCAAGGACACAGTTCAGTGGGTTGAACTTGTACATACATCGACATGAACTGACCTTGTGTGATATGGGTATCATATATCATATCCAAAACAAACAGGGGTGTATTTTCTTAATACATTAGTGAATGAAAGCTATCGAACTGTGCCAAGGGAATTGAGATTGTATTAGCTCATAGTGCCTATCTATATTATTGTGTTATTTACCTGGAATTCAATACTACTGGAACATCCAGATGTTGGACTGGCAGTTTATGAGTAGCCATCAACCTGTTATACAAGAGAGCTTCCTCTATCCTAAAACAAAAGATACCAGATTACAAATACTGTAGATAAAGACATAATTGTGCAACCAAATTTGCATCCAATGTCTCTGTCAATCAATAAAGTTGCAAGCCATGATTCTCTTCAGTATAGCCTTTGAGTGCGGCATGTTTGACTCAGAATATAAAATGAATAAAAATTACCATTTCATTCATTCATTCACTCAACTTATGGTCTGATAGTCCAAGAACCATGAAAATTAGATTATAATTGTTCAATCCTATATTCATTAATCCCTACATCTTAAATGATAGGCCTATCATTTAAGATCAATTTGTAATCTCATTTTGTAGTTTCTTTAAAGGGAATTAATGCTGATGTTCTAAAAGACATCTAAATTTAGATCCGAATTTAAAGGGGATGGTCCAATTTAAGTATATAAAGTTTTCATCTTGATTGAAGGGCCTTCACCCAAAAATACATCGGTCCTCGGACCGCTGTGTCGCCTGCCGTCGCGGTTTGTGAATGATAGGCCTCACATGACCTTTGACCTTGATATGTGACCTTTGACCTTGATATGTGACCTTTGACCTTGATATGTGACCTTTGACCTTGATATGTGACCTTTGACCTCATAAACAAATGAGGGATTCCATGTAAACTCCATAAACCAAGTTTGGTTCCAATTGAACTTCAACTTTTCAAATGAGGTCAATTTTTACATTTTCAGCCTATTTTACAACTTGACCTCACATGACCTTTGACCTTAGTATATGATCCCTATGTGTCTTTCTGCCTTTAGGCAGGCAACACAAAAAACCCCATCTGTAAAGTTTTGCACCAATATTTCAATCCATTTTGATGTGAGCTAAAATGGGGCACATTTTTTGCTTGTCACTTCCAAACTAAACATCCTTTAGCCCCAAGATTTCACAGGGTAATGAAAAAATAGTAACTTTCTTCAGATACCAAAATTATGACTACTTCCAGCAAAATCTGGGTTTTTGGGTACAAGGCTATTAGCGATAGGACCATGGCCCTTTTTAAACCAGGGTTATCCCTTTCACTTTGTACTGTATTTTACCTCCCGGTTGGTCCAGACTCTCACCTGTGTTATTGGGGATTAATCACAACGAGTTGCTGCTGATGCATCGCCAGCCACAAATTATTGGATGAGATTTGACCAATCAATTGCCAATTGTTGTCATTGCTAATACTGCAGAGAAAGACAAGAGCATAATAAACAATGATGAGAACATTGATAGATGAATGGACAGTACAGGGAAGTCCTTCAAAATTTTGAATCCAATGAGGGTGTTGTATGGTGTGCCAGAGGGTGTATTGAGTCCATCCCACAATGCACTAGTTTTGGGAAATTTCACCTCAAAAGGTTCAAGTGACCCCACAAAAATCCCATTCTTAACACATAAAACACTTCTACACTCATTTTAGCCAACAAATCATTGGTACTTAAGGAATTTTTAACATGATCATGAAATGTTTTGTGGTCCTGAACAAATGGAATTGTATACACTTATCTATAAAATTATAAGCTAATATAATAAATTTTCACATTTTTTTATCCCATCGCATGATCGCTGTTTATCCCTTTAAAGAGGGACTTTAGAGAGAAAATTAATAGGGTTCATAGTAGATATGGTGTATTGGACTAAACCAGAAAGACTGAGCATCAGAGGATATCGGGTTGTGAAGAAATAAACATTATAACTGGAGATGAAATATGGCAGTGATGTCGCATCGTATTTGCTGTTCTCAAAGCGGACGACTCTGAACTAAAAAAAAACGGGGGATGAAATAGATCGATATATGCCAGTGAGTGTTTAAATACACTATACACAGCTGTGTTTGAAAGTCTCATTTATTATGACAAAACAGAACATATTAATGGCGACACAGTCTGACAACTGATTTGGATTATTTATTTCATTAATTACATCTTGTGTGTAAAATTTTACAAAATTTCATTGCAGGCAAACATTCTTAACTAGAATTTCGCGGTTCTCAGCTGTCGCGCTCGCTATATTCAAAGAATATAAGCTGTGGGCCGGCCCATGACCTTTGACCCTGGCACGTGACCTTTGATCTCATCAACATATGAGGGATGGCATGGTACACCTATGACAAAAGTTTGGTTCCAATTGAACTTCAAGTTTTCAATTTAGATGAATTTTACATTTTTAGCCCATTTTTCAACTTGACCTCACATGACCTTTGACCTTTCAACATGACCTTTGACCTCATCAACATATGACGGATCCCATTGTGCACCTATGACAGAAGTTTGGTTCCAATTGAAGTGAAACTTTTCAATTGAGGTCAATTTAAAAAAACTTAACAATTGTGACACACACATCCACAACACTCCACCATACAATGCACAACGGATTGCTAAGTGGTCCTGCCAGCTATAGCTGGCGGCCCACAAAAATCTAGTTTCACACATATTTCTATGGGAAAATGGCATATAGAGGGCACTATAACAGAGAAATCATGACCTTTGTAGGCCTATAAGGAAAGATTCCCGCAATGGAATTTTCTGATCTTTGCAGAGGTAATAGCTCTTGCATGACCCTACTTCAGTTGTCAAAATTGTGTTGCTACTGCTAAAATTGTTCTAAAAATAAAAGAGACAATTTGCATGGGGTCAAACAGCTGTTGATACCTACGATTACAAAACAAAAATATTTATTTCTTCACAACCCGATATCCTCTGATGCTCAGACTTTCTGGTTTGGTCCAATACACCCATATCTAGCATGAACCTTCTTAATTTTTCTCTCAGGAGTCCCTCTTTAAGACTACAAGGTACTGTAAAAATGATAATTTTCGCGCGTGTATTGTTCGCTGTTTTGTAATTTTTAACATTTTTGCTTGTTTTTAAATTTGCTCTTTTCAGCTATCCTACATAGACGTACACACAAAATAAACATTTTCGCGAGTTTTTAATTTCGCGCTAGCTCAGAAGTGTGCGAAAAGCGCGAAAATTAATGTAGTGCGAAAATTTCCACTTTTACAGTATGTGATGATACCTGTTTTTTGCATGTCTTTCAAGCCTTTCTTTTGCTCTGCGTAAGTCAAACTCCACCGTTACTTCCTTAATAGATGCTGTTTTTGTTGATTTCGCATTGGACGATTTCACTTTGGGCGATCTACAACTCTGGGATGCTAACATCTCGTCTACGAGATTTTGGTTGGCCAGCTGGTAAAGTAAGATAGAATGAACTAGGTAATGTATCGTCGTGTGAGTGAAACAAGGTCGTATGTGCAATGGCTGCCATGTGATACATCTGTGTGCTGCCATGTATTACGATAGCTCTCAATTTATCTTTCCTTGAGACAGTGGCTCTTGAAATGGTTCTTCAGGTGATTCGTCGCCTGATGAACCATTTCAAGAACCACTGACCAAAGATTTGGCATGAGGCGACGAAAAAAAACCCGTTTTATGGGCCCGACCGACCCTGATTTTTCAGTTTTGCAATTTTTTGTTTTAGTTTTTCCAAAAATCATGTAAAATCAGGCTGTTTTTAGCTCAAATTTATCAATTTTGGCTTTAGAAAATTTTGCTTGTAAAAAATATTCATTTTTTCTCCAGATTTTTCAGGTTTTTGGGCTATTTTAGGCTAATTTTTACCTCCAGGGAGAAAAAAAATAAAAAAATAAATTCGCCCGACCGACCCTAAAGGTCCGCTCGCCCGTAAAACAGGTTTTTTAATACTATATGCAGATGATACCCCTAATAGTATATTTGATAGGAATTTCTGACAAATGGCAGCTATTGCCCTTACGACCTTCTTGCACTCACAAGTCTCACATGACGATATACTATTCATTGGCTTGAGGTTGATAACAGAACACATTGTCTGAGCATAGATCAAATCAATATTTTCGTGGCAAGGGTGATATTTGTCATATAAATGTTATTATTATGCATCTGATGTGCAATACTGTAGTGTGAGTAGCGCGTACCGCCCAACACTGCACAATACGCAAAAATATTGGGCAACTCGTCAAGCAAATACTGTCTTTTTATTAGTTTTGAAGCCACTTTAAAACTATTTTGGTCTAATCAGCTTCTTCTTGCATAATAATAATAATATTGGATGACTTTTTTGGCCGATAACAGAAAATATCGCCCTCGCCAAGAAAATATCAGGCTCGTCTTCGACTCGCCTGATATTTGATCTAGGCTCGGGCGATATTTTCTGTTATCAACCTCAGCCATCCAATATTATATAATTATTATGTAAAAAGCTGGCTTGACAAAACAGGTCTCATACGTGACAAGTTGCATGATATGAGCAAGTATCCAATATTTGTGCATATTGTGCAGTTTTGGACAGTACACACTATTCACACAGTGGAATTGTACCATGCAGAAGCTTATGATGCATAACAATTATAAAATATTGGATGTCTTAAACTAAGGATGATACAAGAATTTTTGGATCAGCTAGAACAATACTGCACAAATCAAAGATGAGTGCGATATTGTTCAAGCTAACACACATGACGGTTTCTATCCACACCGATGTGTGCATTGAATGTAATTCCAAAAGGCTAAAAAAATGGTTGACTTGGCCTTATCCGACTGACCATCGTTGCATATCCAGCCTGTTTGTTCCAAAGGGTATTCAGTGTAAAAAATGTCTTGATTGCTAGCAAAAATATGCCCCCAATTGTAGGCCAAATGCAAAAGGGTGAAAAAAGGCTGATTTAGCATGAATTTTTGTCAATTCCTTTCCACATTTCCCAAGAGGCCACTGTGACTTGCTGCTGCCCACAATAAAGTAGTCATGTCCCAACTTTGTGCATTTTTTGACATATTTGGCAAAAATGTGCCTCAAATTCCAAAACCTTTTAAAGTTAAAGTGCATATATAACATATTTGTAACATATATTTATTTATTTCCACAATCATACATCAGTATAAACATATTACATACATGATAATGTAATTTAATACATGAAATAAAATGTGGAAGAGTACTGGAAAGTAAGCCAAATAATGGCCTGTCAAGTCCCAGACTCTGTTTCTATTAGTTTATAATTTGAAACGAGTGACTTTTTATAATTAAGTTTAAAAGAGTGAAGATTATTTGAGTTTTTGACATTGGGTGGAATGTTGTTCCATTGTTTAACCCCAAGGTATGATATAGATTTACCACTAAATTCAAGTTTAATATTAGGTATTTGAAAGTCTGAAGCATGTCTTGTAGAATAGGTGTGATTATTGGCATTTGTAACAAACATGTTATCAAATGTGGAGGGCAATAGGTTGTTGCTGCATTTGTACATGAAAGTTCCAATATTAAGTTTACACCACACCAATTTTTTTTAGTTGATTGTATCTAACAAATAAAGGATTAGATTAAAGACCAAAGTTTTCCGTTTTACGGAAAACGGAAACAAATCACGGAATCAGCAATTTGTAACACAGAAAATTGAAATGCTCACAAAACCCAGAAAACAGTTCAATAATTTTAAAAATACTGTAAAAACCCAGCAAATGATGACGACAAAAAACCAATGTGTTATTGATCTTTTAAAGCACAATTTTAAACAATATGGATGGTTATTTACCAGTTATGTAGTGCTATATTCACAATTTCGATGACCCTCAGCGCCGATAAAAATCACCACTTTTCTACAGCGGCATTTAGTATTTTGTAAGCAGCAGAAGTGCTGCTAAAAATAGCACATTGTTTTTGGCACACGACCAAGTCACTGCGCAAGCGCCGTGGCCTAGTTTTGCCGCCCGGGGCAGTGTGGAAAAGCACATGGTCAACCTGTGTCAATGCCTGCGGTTTGTTTACAAGTAGCACGCTCAAGGCAATTTTCTGAATTTCGTGATATGATAGTAAGCTGTGAAAATGTCGAAACAAAAAGCGAGCGCAAAACTTGGGGGGTCAACTCTATCTCCAAAGTACAGAGCATCAGAAAATCTAACTGAAAAGAGTACAATACAACTGCTTATGTTAAATTTCAATGGAGATGTGGAGGGCCGACTTTTTGTAAACACTCAATGACTAACAATCTCTCCCATGTTCCACAGTATGTAGACTGTAGTAGTGTAGTTTATGGTCTTTCATTGAGTTTTCATGTATGACAGAAATCCATGTGAAAACCGGGTGTTGTAAACGAATGACAACTTTTGACTTTGTAAACATAAACTGGGTCTTTAGCTTATGCACGCTGTACCACTATTGCTCATGCTTCTCTGCACGCTTTGGCAGAATGTGCAGTTTCTGCATTTCAGCATGGGCATGCCCCTTGCCCATGCAGTGATACCATTGTAATGTGGGGAGGAAACCTGTGTTATAGCGACTAAGAAGTGCAGTTTCGGAAAATGTTTGACTTTAGGCAATGGGATTGATCTTAGGTTCCTGTTGGAGATTTCTAAAAGGTGACGAGGTCGGATTTCATTTTCATTATTTGACAAGGGTCATTCTTTCATAATTGTCTTATTTAATCTTTTAGTTTTAGTAAGAGTGAAATAACTCTCGTACGTCTTGTCCATGATACACGGTTGATACAGCTTTCACTTCCGGTTTGTTGTTTTCCTTGTTATAAATGGAAAATTTAAATTTAGTCTTGGATCTTTGTTTTATAATGCTATAAACCTGTTGTACTTGCCGCATCTCCCATATAGGTCTATTTCTAATTTTATTAGTTGAAAAACCCAATGCAGGTTAATTTCAATTTTACTATCTTTAGTGCTTGTTCGGATTTTGTCATAGTGTGTCCTACTTGATATGAAACCCTACACTTGCTTAGCTGCCATTAATTACCGAGGGAACACTTGCTGTTTGATTGGCTAGAGGCACTGTCAAGTGCAACGCCCTATTCACTCCACGTGTTGAGATCAATGGTTAACCAAAAATGCAGTTTTATGCATGTATCCTTGGGAACGAACTTTTTCAAGCTGAAATTCTTGGAAGACAATGAGAAAAATACAGCTTTTCATCTGATACCAAATGCATACTACTTCCGGTTAAACGGGTGGGGGTGGTAGGGGGGGGCCTCAAATACGATCGAAACACCTTATTGAAAGACAAATGAAATTGACAATCCACTTTCATTTCTCAAACCACTGTGACTGTACTCTCTTTATTCGCAATCGCTCAGCATGTCAGGCCAGAAGCAACATACTTTAATTCATGTGACACCAACACACTCGAGCCAATATTGTTCAAATGATCATAGTTTGGGATATCCTGGAATCCACCTTTTGTTGCCATTCGTCCTCGATACCCCTCATACAATTGAGCAGACAACCTATGAAGAGGTCCTGATAGTAACAGTCCTAGCACCTTCCCCAAAATATCAAAGATTTCAAAGTCTCTGCTCGCATTCAACGACCTTACATATACAGATGTCGACTGCATTTATCAGAAAAAAATTCATAATCACCCCTATTAACGGAAAAACACTACACTATGCATAATCAGGAACGAAACATCTCATAAACCAAAATTCACAAATCAAAAACATTCAACCACCTTACGTATTTCCCGGGACGGATACCTATTATCAGCACAAATCTTCACACACAAAAGTGACAAAAATTCCAAAGTCTACATTCAACCACCTTACTATTGAGTTTTCATATATTCAAGTGATGTACAGGACTGTCCAAATAAAACATGACAAACTCAAACTAAATTATAAAAATAAACGTGCTTTTGCCAATATTTGTTAATTTGTTAGACAAATCCTAAGCTAATCCGCTTTTATGACTCCATTGATAACCCTAAGCGGACTATTGTCAGTGTGAAACACAAATATATCACTTGGGCCAGTTTCCACCTAAGGTTCAAGAAACTAAAGGATAACGGGGACATCATTGTGGGATTAACCCTTTTCAAACAAAGAATATTGTACAATGAGTGAATGTATTATCATCATTGAAAACTAATCATATATTATTTTTCATGAAAGCACAGAAATATTATGTTGTGGGTGAAAATAAAGACTCGCGTCCTCAGAGGCACAAGTGGCATGAAATTCAGGAACATTTGGGGAATTTGAATGCTGAAAATAATGTAACCGTCTACCATCCTTTTGAAGGGACCAATGTGTTGACCAGGCTCCTAATAACAGCGACAATTTACCCTTCCCCTATTCCCCACTGCTTCCAACATGTCAGGGATGGATATGAGACGAAGCCAGTTTCACAAGGCAATACCGAAAATTAGGTTGTTTACCAAGGTCTGCATTTTACTCTCTAAACAGGTGTTTTTGGATTTCGACTTCGCTGAAACCTGGAGTGAATCTTAGAACAGACTGTTTGGATGATTTCCCAACGCCTACATGTATTTATCAGCAATTGCCACATTATAATACAGTTATAAATTATGTTCTATCACAAGAAGCAGCACTTTATACCTACTTTTCTTTAATTTTATATAAAAATAATGTTCTCAATTCGTAATTTTGATACGCAAGTATATAGAAATTACACAAAACCCACATGTTGTTTTCAACTGTCTCCGATAATTAGCCATAACTCCTAACCAACCCCCACATACCCCAACTAAAATCTCATGAAACGGGCACCTCCTTAAACAGAATCGTAAATCATTTGAAAATGAACTTAAATTTTTGGCCAAAAAATTAATCTTTGATGTATAGTTTTTTTGTTGGGACAGTCCCTGACGCATATATATCGCCGAAAAACATGTGTTGGGGAAAAACATCTTCATACCAAAATACACCAAAGAGTAAAAACATTCAACCACCTGACTTTTTCACTGTTGACGTATCGCGAAAAAAAAAAAAAAAAATAAAAAAAAAAAAAAAAAAAATCTCAGGAAAAACATCTTCAGCCCCCAAACGACAAAAATTCCAAAGTCTACTTCAAACCACCTGAAGGTATTTTAGTTGCCCACCCCACCCTGCCTCATGCAGATGAGGTATTTTAATTTTTCCACTCACTGACATATATTTTAAAAAAAACTTGCACACACAAAAATCGACAAAGATCCCACAAAGTCACCATCAACCACCTACTAGTAGTTCGCCCACCTGCCTCATTGCAATTAGTAGCATTTCCCACTAGCACTTGACATGCATGTTGGTATTAGTACACGGAGTCATAATGAAATTCGGGCATGTCATGTCAGACAAGTCATTATCAATCTTTTGCAATTTCACATTTACGAAGCACCCTCATTCTAGTATGACGACATTACATAAGTCAAATCGTGTAGCACGAATCCCGACAAGGAATATCTCCAAAATTCCTGCAAAATATTATTTTCATCGAAGAAAACAGAATTGCAGGAGATGAATAACAAGTACAAGTAGGTGCATGATAAATACTCAGGCCATTATAGGGTTTGTTTTCTTATGTAATTGACTTCCGACGCAGCACTGCGTCGACAAGTCCATGAGTCTATACACTTTAGATAACAGTGCTTGATTGCTAACCTTTTTCAAATGCATTAATTGGCTTTTTACGTCGTGCCGAACCACCATGTCAAAAACGACGTAAAGGTTTCCCTGTACTATGTGTATGTGGTGTCAGCAGACATCAATGCTTCATGATGCTTTGGTAGAAGACAGGCTATCTTCAATCCCCCACCCCCATTGATCCCCGCATAGTGTAAGAAATAGCATCCAACCCGAAGCCCTTTTGTTTTTCTGTTTTTTATTTCCATGCAGCACACCTGACCCTCTACAGCAAGCACCCGATCCATATTTAGTCCACTTCTATCGAATAACCTTAACACACACACGGCCATTGACGAGCCAGGGTGGAGTGAATTTTGAACCGCCGGCAAACTGATTGTGATCATTTGTCAAATATTCTTTCAATAATTTCATCACTCTATACATCGAAGGGTTAAATTCATCTTTACTTTCACCACATCAAAAGAAATTAGTTACAGAATCCGCCCCGGGGATACCCCAGATGAAAACGCCACTCGTCTAGATACATCGATTGCAGGAGAAGCGTCTCGCACACAACACATGTCACGTCATATTGCAATCGCCCAACAGAACGATCATGCAAAATCTCCAACGCTACGCTCGTTGCGATACTGCGGTATTGCCTATAGACATTTTGCGCGGAGTTCCGTTACTTAGGCTAAGTATCATTTGGACCAGGGAATAAGCATTAAAGGTAAATAAAGCAATGACAGCTTTTCATGAAATACGATGTCAAAGCAATTTGCGACGGTTCCTATGACCATCTGTGCGTGAATATTAGTTAATATTAAATAATGAATTGAGTAAATAATGAATTTCGGATGCGGCGTATAAATCTGACTGCGCGGCAACAGGAAAACTAAGAATCAACTCCATTGCCTTATAAAACACCAATACTACTTGACATTTCTCTTCCCTAATTCCTCAATGTGATTTTTTCCAGGTAAGGGTGTTTTGTTCAATAGTGACTCCTAAAAATTTTAAAGCTTCAACTTGATTTTTTACACACACTGGCCAAAAGTATTGCAACAATGCAGAAAAGGAAATTCATAATCACCAATTATTTCAATTATAACCGTGGATTCTCGACCACACATACGTATTAAATTCCAAAGTTGTGATTTTTCATACAGTGCTATTCCCTCAGAATCCAAGAGGTGAAAAAACTTTAATTTGATTGTTAATTTTCCCTAAATATGGCGGATTAAAGGAACAAGCGACGATAACTTGCTGATCCACTCCAGAAGGAATACAGACCACAGAAACAAAGAAATGGCTTCAACAGCAGCTTATGAATTGTAATACGGGTTCAAAAGGGTTTTCCTTCAAATGTTTATGGGAGAAAATCATAGTGGTTGTGTGACCGGAAACGAGATAAAGTTCAATGGAAGACAGTGGTCTCGAAAATTCGAGACATTCGGAGACAAACGAAATGCAATTCGAATGATAACTCACGTGTTTACTTAAATCATGCATGTCTAATTACGCGTTTCACATTGCATTACAAACAAGCACAAGGTCACGGTTCGACTAAAAAGTTATTTTAAATTTAACACGCGACTCTTTCTTGCCATTAAATTTCCCGAGTCCACGTTGATGACGTGCCCCATCTTTTACATGGCATTATCTCTTTTCGGTCCATACCACACAACCGATTTTTGCCCTAAACATTTAGAGTAGACCATGACAACCCGTAAATGTCAATTAGTGACTATTTTAAAGCCTTTTTGACGTTCCCTGTGCCTGTATTTGCTTCTGGAGCACAATCGTCAAGTTATCATTAGGCGCATTCCATTAACCCGCATATTTAGGAAGCAGACAACAAATTAAACATTTTCTGCACTACTTAATTCTTGGAAGCAGCATCTGTTTGAAAATTACAACTTTGACAGGATTCCGTATTGTAATAGTCAGGAACTCCATGTAAAATTTTAAAATCAATTTTGAATTAAATGCTTTTTTTTCCGCATGTGCATACTTTGGCAGTGTTGTGCAGTACTCAATCAATAGAGATTTCAAATGATTATTATTTGTTTTATCTTTTGATTGCACAAAGCATATAGTTAATTTTTTAAGATTTTTGAAAATATTTTTTGACTTGAACCAGTTTTTTAGTTACTGATACCAATATTCATTATTGTATTTAGTTTATCAATAGCATTATGTGATGTAAATGCACTGGTATCATCTGCATATAATCTAAAGACAATTCGGAGGCCGTTGGAATATCATTAACCGAAATGATAAAATCCCCAAGGGTCCTTAAATAGAGCCTTGGGGCATACCGTGGTCAATATATTTGTTGAAGATTTTGTTGATTATGTAATGAACAAACGTGTTCTGTTTGGAGGTACTTTTGAACCAATCCAACCATACCTTTGAGCCATAGTGATGCATTTTTGCTGGAGACCTGGCGAATCCCAGCTACTATTTAGCTAATTGACACAGATAATAGTTCAACAACTAGCACCGGTTAAACCCCTGATTTAAAGTCTGTGCCTTCTGAGGTCAACAGTGGTCTATACCAATATGCATGTTGGTGGGTCTAAAGCCTACTGGAGCGCCCAACCCTGATATTGACAAAAGATGCATGGCCAACTTTGTTAGGCAAAAATGCTTTCATCTTCATTTAGCACATTCAATGCCAACACTTTCAACAAACAGCCAGAAAGAAGAACTCGTACTGAAGCACAACTCGTGATATCGATGTCATCTGCATACAAGAACACTGCATTGTGCACAGTGAACCTCTACTACAGGAGAATATCCAGGGCTATGCACTTATTACAGCCTCTGCTGGAAGAACAAGAGAAATGCAGTACAGGAGGTGTGGGTTTTCTTTTAATCACCAAAGTCTCTCAATCATGTGCCAACCTTGTCAACTTTATTGAGCGCATCTTGAAGCTTACACTGACGGCAATTCTGAAACAACAGTCACTTTGCTGTTCCAGACAACAAACAAGCCCCCACAATGACCATTCAGATGAAACTGTCTCTCACTATTACCATGAACTTTCCACTGCCACCAGTACAGTTTCAGCCCATAATCTTCTGTACATCCCTGAGATTACACAAACGCTAAGCTTGGGCCTCTGACGACGCGCTGTCACCATATGCAAACACAAGGTCTAACAGAATGGAATGTAACATGAAGGCGTTCATGGAACAATTAACCGGGGTTTTTAGCAACGGAAACGGGTAAATGACGCGGTAGACACGAAAATGAATCCAGAACCGTCATATCTGGGTCAGTGTACTGTAAGTAGGCGCCAGCGAGTGTGATGACATAGAGTTAATCACTTCTTTCTGACACACACATATAGTGTACCGACGTCAGGCCCAGAAGTATGGAAGAACTTGCCAACTGGACTATATTCTGGTCAGAAGAATGGATTAACAGCATTAACTCAAGAGCCTACAACCCTTTTGAAGCTGTTAAGTCGATCACAGATTGTCTCTTGTAAGGAGCCGAATAAGTTATCGTCAGAGTAACCACCTCCCAGAGATCCCATGAAAACAATAGCTGGAGGAAGGTTAGTGGGGGATACAAGCTTTGTGAGCAGTATACT
The DNA here is from genome assembly GCA_023653785.1 of Ophioderma brevispina. Lineage (NCBI taxonomy): Eukaryota > Metazoa > Echinodermata > Ophiuroidea > Amphilepidida > Ophiodermatidae > Ophioderma > Ophioderma brevispina. The sequence goes on from JAMKCH010057558.1 coordinate 56,881, forward strand.
GTAGGGGTACATAACAAGGTCAACACTCTTGTTGATGAGCTGAAGACAAGACTCCAGCGCAGTATATAATGTCCTCACTTCAGCCAACAAAGAAATGGCATTGGAGATGCTACCTAGAAAAAAGACGACGACTACTGCCTTTGCCTTAAACGACAAAGTCAGCAACACCATAAAAAACTGTAAGTCTGCAGCCAAGAAGCAACCGTACTAAATCCACCAGAGCTCCAAGCAGAACCTTGATGCTGCTAAGGCTGCACTTGATGACTCTTACAATGTGGGTGCGTGAGGAGCATGTTAATCCAAGCTGAAGCACTTTACGCCCTACTCTGAACAAGCATGCTGCATCCTGGGAGGCCTTGAGGGAGCCGACCGATAAGAGGCTACCCCACCTATAAGAATCAAAGGTGAAACAACTGAAGAGCGCCTTGACACTGGTTTTCTGCACTTTAGTTCTCTACTAGGCAAGCCCAGTTCAAAACAACTAACTTGATGAACCTTTCTTCAATCACAAGATATCGGACACCCTCCCATCCCACTGGACCTTTCACTATGGAGAGCTTCAGATCTGCCTGAAGACGAAGAACCCAGACCCTGGTCCCGACACATTCCTGCAGTAGTCCTGGAAGAATCCACTATTCCATGATCAACGTTAGAATTTTGTAATAACCCCTACATGGGAAACAAACCACTGCCTTTTCAACATCAATTCATCATTCCTCTACCAAAGAAAGGCGACCTCCAACAACCCCAAAACTACAGAGGAATTACACTGTCACCACTGGCCCTAAGATCCCAACTCCATGCGGCTCAACAGAATCGTTCCTCACATAGTCCCTTCTTCAGACGGAACCAGAACGTTTTCGCAAAGGCAGATTCAACACTACCTCAGATAACTTGCCCTCAGAATGATCATAGAAGATTTGAGAATTTCCAAGAGAAAGCTTCAATTGGGGGTGTCGTAGATTTTTTTTTTCCAAGGCTTTTACAGTGTTAACAGGGATGTATGCTGCATATTCTCGCCAATTACGGTATCCCAGATGAGACTGTCAAGCAATTGCCATCATGTATGATTAACCCATATAGCTTTGTGTGCCGCCCTGGATGGTCCCACAAAGGAGTTCCTAACAACTACTGGAATCCTCCAAGGAGATACTCTTGCTCCCTGATCTCTTTGTGTCCGTGGTTGATTACATCCTCAGACGAGTCTTGACATCATGAACGACAAAGGACTCAATCCATCAACCAAGCGTTCCAGACGTCACAGGGGTCGCATCTCCAGACCTTTAGCTCCGCCCACGTGTATGGGGGAGCGTGTAGCTGTGCACGGGTGCGGGGCCCAGTGAGCAGTCATAGGTACGGGGAAGGTCGAGTTTGGGGTGTGGCGGGTGATCTGGGCTCCACAGAAGAGGAAAGGCTCAACCGGTATTGCGGAGCGGGGGGCAGGGGGGGGAATGGCATCTGGGGCCGGGGGGAGAGGGGAGTGGCGGAGGCACAGGAAATATACGCCAGATCGTGGAGGACCAGGTGGGGGGGATAACGTATTATGTGCCACAATTCAAATTATATTGAGGGGGCCGGTAAGGCGACGGAGGGGGGGGTGGTGCTAAGGGGTGGGAGAACTGGGGGAACCGTGTGGGGCTTTAGGGTGAGTAGGCAGAGCGTAAGTCGAGTAAGCGATTTACCGTGGGGTTCATATGGTAGTGCAGAGTGTGGCCGGTCGGTTGGGGCAGGGGAAAGATTGTGCCGTGTTATTTGTTGCCCGCCAGGAATGGTGGGGGTGAGGCTTGCGAGAGGTCGAGGCCGATACGGTGGTGGGTGGGGGCGCGTGGGGTGCACAGACTAGGAAAGCATCTGCACAGCTGAGGGGAGGGAGAGAGGGTAGGAACGGGCCGTGCAAGGGTATACCTACGCAGATGATCTAGCTCTACACTGATCTGATATGTGTGCCAAGATCTACTAACATCACTGAGAATGCTGCAGACAAAGTCGCCTACATTAAATGCCAAGAAGACGGAATATAATGACTGTCAATGAGGAATTCAATCATCAACCTATCTGCACAGCAGATGGTAGCCAACTCAAAGAGGTCAAGGACTTCGTCTCTAGGGTCTATGTTGCCGACAGCAAAAGCTCCTGTCACGCAAAGGACAAGCTTGGAATGCCTGCAATAAAAAACTACACCACCTTATGGCAATCTGGTATTTCCATTCAACAAACTGAAATTCTTTAGAGCCTGGGTAGAGAGTATTCTGTTATATACGGATCTGAGACCTGGACACTGAAGAAAGAGCTACAGGATAGACTGGATGGCAACCTCACACCAAGCTTCTTTATGCGAGTACAAAACAATCCTGCGCGAGCACAAGAACCAAAGCACAGATATATGGAGATATCCCCCCAATTTCATCTTCTGTTGCCCACGCCGTGCACTATTTGCTGTTCACTGTCATCGTGCGATTGACCCAGTAGTCTCAGACGTCACATTTGGAAGTTACCATGCCAAAACAGGGGTCGTCGCCCCTTTAACTACATTGATGTTATTGCTCCCCCCCGAGACATCCAGCAGGATCCATCTGACATCCCCAACCGAATGACAAACATGGACATTTGGCCGGCTACATGGTGAACAGAATCTCGGCTGCGGCCGTTAGATAGATAGCATTTTAGCTAAGATAATGTCATGATTTATGGTATCAATGCCTTGGAAAGGTCTCAAAAATACCCCAGCAGTTGTTTGATTATTATTAGAAGCTTGAATAATTGCGCCAACTTGTTTTAACCCATACTTGTAGAGTGTTTGGGAAGGTATCCAAATTGGTTTTCAAGGAGTATAATAGTGTTTGTCTAAAATTGAGATGCATCTGTCAAAAATTTTTGAGAAGCCAGAAGTACACGAAATGGCAACCATGTAGTTTTGTGAATTTGTTTTACTATCTTTTTTATGAATTGAATGTGCTCTGGCTTTTTATGCATTAATTCACAAACCAAATGTAAAAATAATGCAATGTAATAAACTTGTGTTTTACCCTCTTCAATCCCTGAGAGTATTATCTACATTGTCTTATTCATAATAGGAAACCAGCAGCTATTACTAACTCCCTTCCTCATAACATTTAAATAATAAATTTGTGGCTTGAGCCTCGCTTCATTTTGTTTCATGTGGTTTTCTAATCAAACTATAAAAAAAATAAAAAAAAATAAAATCTTCTGTTGAACTCAGTGTAGGATAACCTCATATTAAAGCAACAAAATCCACGGACCCAAAATTATGAGAATTTAATTAAAACACACACATCACATATAGATAGTGCAAGCTTTCGATCATGATCATGTGCACGTCTTGAGAAGTTATCTCTACTTTTTCATTTACCAATTTTAAATCTTAGTCAGGACCCTTAAACCATTACCCTATCCCCAACCCAATTGGTGCAGTTGATGAAATCCAGCCAAACAACTTTGTTACATTTTCTCATGTCATTATTTTCCAACTAAGCTAAATTGCTTAACAAAAACACTATAGAGCTACCAACCTTTTTTCAATTTCCTTCTTCTTTCGTGCAGGCATTTGTAGAACTCCCAATTTACTTTCTGGTTAGCTGCTTGTTGCAGATTTCCATTTCACTTTTGTATCTGTAAAAATAAGAACAAATCCACATTGAGAGATTACACACAGTTGTTCCTGTCATTATATTTCTTTCTCTTGTGTGACATTATTTTTCATAAGATAATAAGGTCCTGATTTGTCCAAAAAAGACAAAGCAAAATAACTGGAACTCTAGTGGATTAAATTCAAATCTTGCAAAAATCTAACTGGGCATTCCATGTCAACATTCGAGAGTGCACCGCAGCACGCCATGGATTTTTTTGTGGCTTTAAGTGTGTGGTAAAGATTGATGATATAATGAACATCCTGAAATTTTGAGCGTTATAGTCCATTTTTGTTTTCCCGCTGAGAGCAATTGGAAATTTAGGTGGGTCACCCTCAAAAGTGCTGCCGTGAAAAACTATGTTGAGAGGGTCACAGATTAGTAATGAGTCCCCCACACTGTGAAAATCACTATCTAGGGGCAATATTTGGTGTAGAATTCAAATCTGGCATCAGAAGTTCATAGGCGTGTACTTTTAGAGTTAATGAGGTCTAAATATGCAACTTTGGTTCATCAGGGGCAAGTTGGGGGTCATACGTCAAGTAAGAATATTTTTACACCCATCTTTTAGTCAAATGTAGTTACATCGTAAGATCTTTAAAACCAATACAATATGATGCATTAGTAATAAGTAAATAGACAGCGTTTCAAGCTTTGACTTACGTTTTGTGGACAGAATGGTGGAAACTTAAGGAAAGGATATCCTACTTAAAATACCATTTTCAAGGTTGAATTTTGTGTAGAAACTGAATCTGAATAAAAAAATCATACTTATCAACTTGAAAATTTTTTCCCAAGCACTGTTCAGGCATATTTCTGCCCGAAGTCCTCAAATTTGAGGCAAAAACGGTCGCAAAAAAATAAGTCTTCAAAACTGGACCTCAGGGCTACACAAAATAAACTTGCTCTAGAGGGAGGTCATGGCTATAGCAAGTTTATATGGTGTTTAGCCTTAACCTCACAGTTTTGAAGGCTTATTTTTTTTTTTTGCGAAGGCGCTTTATTTTTTCACGGCCCTCCGAAATGGTAGGGTAGGGGTAACATATTACTACTTCTTTGTTTTCAGTACATTCAACTTATTCAAGTTTGATATCACTATTTAGCTATTAAAAATACTGAACAAAAAGACACAAGAAGCATCACCAAGCTCATACCATTGAGTATTTATAGCTTTTCAATCACCAATTGGGCCAAATTGCATTTTTTCCCAATCAATTGTCACCCTGACCGCCGACTTCTAACCCTGTTACAAAAATACAGAAATAGATTGATCCGCATTTAATGATTTGAATATTACAAATGTACCCCTGTCACATGATTAGCTAAAAATTAGACACTACTATGTAGTTTTTCATGTTTATACACTCACAGGAAATTACAGTCAAAATTTTTTTGTCACCCGAAAACGCCATTTTTGGCTAAAATTGGCAAAAAAACGAATTTTTATCAAAATCATGAAAAATATGGGGTTTTAAAGTGCCAAAATCTGAAAAATATTATGATATTTTTTACCCTTAGAAAGATTTAAGTATCAAGAATTCTGACTGTTTTCACCCCTAAATATTTTTTTCACACCCATTGGGTGTCCACTAAACGTAAGTCAAAGCTTGACCGCTGTCATAAGTGGAGTACAGCCCATTGAAATTGGTAATTGTACTTTATTGACACGTTTTTTTTTTTTTTATTTTGTTTTTGTGTTTCTTTTTTATTGTTGTTTTTTTTTTTTTGTTTTTGTTGTGTTTTTTATTTTGTATATGGTTGTTTGGTGAGTTTTGAATTGGTGTTCGTGTTTAGGGACAGTATGTGGATGTTTTTAGGTTGATTGTGCGGTTTGTTTATGGAGGAGGAGGGGGGGGGGTTAATGGTTTTTTTTTGTTTTGAATTTTTTGGTTGGTTACTCCATTAGTGTTTGTTGTGTTTTATGTTCTTGGGATTATTTGTGTCTTGTGAAGAGGGGGAGAACGATCTTTTTCTTTCAGGATTTTAATGTGTTTAGTAGTTTGATGATCGGGAATGATAAGAGGTGGGTAAGTATTTGTATAATTATTTTGTATGGGGTTAGATTGAGTTAGTATGAATTTGTGTAATGGATAATTGGTCTTGCGGATTTGTTGTCTTATTATGGGATGTGAGTGTTGGGTGATAGTGTGAGGTTTTTTTGTGTATGTTTATTCAGTTTTGGGCTTTTGGTTGTTGTTACTTATATTGGTGGTTTTTATGTTTTGGCTTTTGGATTGATGTTATATGTTCTGTTTTTGTATGAAGCTTTGTGAGGTTTTTTGGGGAATTGTTTGTATTCGTTATTTCGTTTCGATTTTTAGGTTGGTAAGTTGTTTTTTTCCTTTGGGTATTGTTTTTATGGTATGGAATGTTTTGTGGGTCTGTTGTGTATGTCTTTTTGGTGGTTTTTGATTTTTTTATTAGTTAGTTTGTTGAGGTTTTTTTTGTTTTTTTGTTTTTTTTTTTTTTTTTGTTTTTTATGTGTGTTTGCTTAAGTTTTTTTGTTGTTGGTGTTTTATGAGGTTTCTTTTTTTACTGGTGTGTGTAGTGTTTATAAGTGTTTTGTATTTGAGTTTTTTATGTTGGCATTATTTGTGTGGGTATATATTGGTTTTTGTTATTATTTGTTTTTTTTTTTTGTGTATATTTGTAGTTGATTTTGGTTATGTGGGTTTTTTTACTTTTTGTGTGTTTTGTCTTCTGTAATTTTCTGGGTTGACTTATTGGTGGAATCGTTATTGAGGTTTATTTGAATTGGTTTGATGTGGTGTTGTTGATTTAATGTATGGATGTGTAGATTAAGTACGTGTTTGGATTTGTGATTTTTTTTTTTGTGTATTTTTTGTGTACGGTGGTATTATGGGTTTGGTGTTAGTTATTTGTCAGGTTTTTTTCAAGAGGGATAGTGGTTTTTGGTTTCGTTGTTTTGTTTTTTTGTGTGTTGTTGGTTGTTCCTTATTGTGTTTTGGTATGTTTTTTGTTTTGATCATTTGGGTTTGTGTTATCTACTTGGTATGACAGTTGGTAGGTGTGTTTGCTTGTTTTGTTTTTTTATGGGGGGCATTTTGGAGAATTGATATGGTGTTTATGTTGGCGGTTGTTGTTGGGGTGTTATTTATGTGCTCGGGGGTGTTGTTTTTTACTTATTTGTTGTGGGGGAGTTGTGAGGGAATTAGAATGGGATATTTTGTGTTAAGTTTTTCTAGTTACATATTTTTATAGTTTTCAAGGATGTTTGTATGTGTTTTTGTTTATCTTATTCTTTTCTGTTTGTATTTTGGTTTTTTTTTTCTAGGTGTATTGGGAAGAAAGGGTGAGGATAATAGTGCGTGGAGGAGAAGAGACGGTGCAAGGGTGGGGTGTTTATGTTTCACGTATCTGTTGGATGGAGAGGGTGCGATATTAGTGGATGTTAATCTTGGGACGTATATGAGATGGGATTATTTTTTGTATTTTGGAGTGAGTGGTCTAGGGGTTTTTATCTCTGTTGTTGTAGGGGTACGAGGGTAGGGTTTGAGAGAGTTATTGTTGTTTGTATAGTAGGGGTGATAATTGTGTGAGTTTATTATTTTTTCTTTTATTTTTGGATGTTTTTTTTTTTTTTTTTTTTTTTTTTTTTTTTTTTTTTTTTTTTTTAATTCTTTATTTGTATTTGTATCGGTGAGCGACGGTTGGCGGAGGAAGTGGTCAATATTGGTAATGTAGTGTTTTTTGTGGTTGTGTTTGGGTTTTTTTTTTTTTTTAGTTATTTTAAGTCTGCTTTTTTTCTGGTTTTATGTTATTTTTTTTCTTTTATCGATTAATATTATGTTTATTCTGTTTGTATGACTTAAGCATTCACTTTATTGTTGTGTAGAGAGTTTGATTTGGGTTTTTGGTTTTTTTTACGGTTTTATTTTGGTGGGTTGTCATTTGTTTTTTTTGTTGGTTTTGTTTTTTTGTGGGATATAGGTTGTGGTTATGGCTTTTTAAGGTGGACGTGTTATTTATGGTATGGTGTTTTAGTGGTTAGTTGTCTTGTTTGTGTCTTTAGTTGGGGTGGAGGGTTTATTATAGATTTTTTTTGTGGTGTTATGTAGTTTGAATGTTAGGTTGTTTTTTTTTGGGTTTGCTGTTTTGTTGTTGTTATTTGCTTGGTTGTTTCTTGTTATTTTGCTGCGTTTTTTTATAGTGTATAATTTGGTGTGTTTTGTGTGTATGGAGACGGAGCTTGGAGGGGGGTTTTTTTTTGTCTTGGTCTTTTGTTTGTTTTAGGTTGGTGTGTTTAGGGTGTGTTTTGTTATTATGGTTTTGTTGACATTTTTGTGTGTGTGTGAGTTATTGTGTTTGTGGTCTTATGAGGGGAGTGTTATGTAGGGTACGGACGGTGTATGGGAGTGGCTTTGTTGTTGTGGTTTGGTGTTTTTGTTATTGATTGGGAGAAGCTTTTTTTTTTCAGAATTGTGATTGATTCAGGCGGGTTTTATCTTAATTGCTGCAATATGTTTGTTTGGTTTATTTTGTTTACGCATTTTTTGTTGTTTTTTAGTTTTGTTTTGATTTTATTTGGTTTTTTGTTTGTGTATATTTGATAAAATCACCAAATTTTTGATATTTTTGGGTTTTGTGACGTTGCAATGTTTTAGGGTTCATTTAGTAGGCTCGTTATTAGATTTATATTTTTGTTTTGTTGTTTTTTGCTAAAAAATCAAAAATTTTTTAGTTTTTTCTCTTGTTTTTTTTTCCCCCTCGATGGGTCTTTTTTTTGTTTTATTATTTTATGATTGTGTTGGGGCGTTGAGGCCATGTTTTGGCTTGGTGGTTAATTGTGCGGTGCTTTTGTGTTTGGTAGATGGTTAGGTAATTTTTTTGGGTGGTAGGTGGGATGGAGTCGATAGGTGGGTGGGGGGGGTGGTTTGTTATTGGTTAAACTGGTGTGAGATAAGTGATAGTTGTTTTTATGTGTGCTTATTTTTTCGTATTTATATTATCTCAGACCCCCCCCCTGAAAACCAATGTGTTGACATTCACCACCACCCCTCTACTTCAATATGTTGAAGTATATCATTAAACCTTTCCCTTGAAAGAGCTAGCTTGGTCTCTTCATTTTTTGTGTCGCCTGCCCTAAGGCAAGGAAGACACATAGGGGACACTTTGTCCACTGTTTGTTGTTGTAGTCTGTTGTTGATATGTCTGTTGTTGATGTCTGTGTGAAAAAGGGTTAACTTTGCATGTAATATCCACATACATTTACTTTGATGGATTTAAACCAAAACTTGGGTCACATTTGCAACATGGCATCCCCCACTTTTTTCCATTAGTATCACATGTCACATGCCAGGTAAAGGTCATGTGAGGGTCAAGTTGTAAAAATCTCTAACTGTAAAATTGACCTCATATGAAAAGTTGCAGTTCAATTGGAACCAAACTTGAATCTAGGTGCAACATGGGATCCCTCATTTGTTGCTGAGGTCAACAGGTCACATGTCAAGGTCAAAGATTATGTGAGGTCAATTTGTTACAATAGGGCGAACATCCAGTTGTTGTAAAATTTACCTCCATACACTTCAAATTTTACTTACCTTCAATTGGAACCACCTTGAATCATATGTCCAACATGGGATTCCTCATTTGTGCTGAGTCAAAGGTCACATAATGGCTATTTTCCATTTGTAAACATAGGCTGAAAATGTAAAATGAACCTCCATATGGGGTGAAAAGTTGAAGTTCAATTGGAACCATAACTTGAATCATAGGTGCAAACATGGTGGACCCCTCATTTGTTGCTGAGGTCAAAGGTCCATATCAAGTTCAAAGGTCCTGTTAGGCCTATCATCACTAACCGCGACGGCAGGCGACACATCGGTCCGAGGACTCGAGGTATTTTTTCACAACAAAATACACACTCAAGTTCCACACAAAGGTATACATGACCCAGAGGTCATTGTACATGCACAGTGTATAGCACCATATACATTCTTGGGGATATCAACAAAAGTGTTTTTGTGCTGAAAACTTGCAGACCAGACACCAAAACTGGTTTTTTAAGAATAGTTTTTTTCTTTACTGATTATCTTCATACTGAAGTAACAGGGTTTGGGGGAATGTCAACTTGATTTTTCAGGGGGCCAACATATGTCAAAATGCAAATTAGGATTTTTCAATGGGCTTGGACTCACTTATACTTACCTAATGTGTTTATTCTATACTGGTGAAATTCCCTGCAGGGTGACCTCAGATTAACAAAAAATGGACAATAAAAATATTGTTACTTGCAGAGTTCTGACCCCCAAATTTGGTCCCAGATGAAGGTATTTGCATTTTAACTACCCATAACTTAGAAAGTAAAGAGCTAATATCACATTTTTGGATGCCAGATGATTTGAATTCTAACACCAAAAAATACCCCACATAGTTACTTTCAAAGTTCTGGGGGGTTCCATTACAAGTGTGTAGGCCCTCTCAAAAGTGTCTTTCGCATCACACAGATTTTTGGTGTTGACCCCCTGAATTTCTGAATGCTCCTGCAGAAAACGAAAGGCAGTAAGACGCTCAAAATCAGGATTTCATTATCTCACAATATCTATTACACACCAAAAAGAAAAAAAATCCAGACATGCTGCGGTGTAATCTCGCGTGTTGATCATGGAATAGCTCACTATGCCCAGTTAAACCAGTTCAATCCGTTGAATACGGAATTGGACTTTTTCCTGACTTGTTTCCCTCTAACAGTAGACTTGTTATACTAGACTATACGTGCCAACAATGAAAGTCAGAATCAGATGACATCCATGATTTTGTGTAATGTATGTTTAAAAATACATCGTCCCCTCGCCTGCCTCCGCGGTTTGTGAATGAGGGCTTTACTGCTTTTGACCTTGGTATTGACCTTTGACCTCACAAACAAATGAGGGTTTTTTGGCATGTAACTCCATAAACCTTGAGTTTGGTTCCAATTGAACGTCAACTTTCAGATGAGATTCAATTTAATTTTTCTATTTTATAACTTGACCTACCATACCTCTGCCTTAGATGTGCCTTTGACCTCATCAACAATGAGGGATCCATGTTTCATCTATGACCCAATTGGTTCCAATTGAACTTCAACTTTAAATGAGATCAATTTACATTGTCAGCCTTTTTACAACTGCCTCACATGACCTTGGTAACCTTGTGACCTCATCACACATGGGGATGTCCCAGTTGGCACCTGTGACAGAAAGCTTGGTTTAATCCATCCATGTATTTGGAAATTACAGGCAAATTTAACCCTTTTTTCCACAAAGACATCACCACACACAGCAACAACAACATACATCAACAAAACAACATCACAACAGACATCAACAGTGGCAAAGTGATCCCATATGTGTCTAGGAGACACAAAAAGCATTATATCCCTTTAAATTTAGCCCATAAATACACGAAAATTCTTCCTGCTAGTCATTATGCAACCTTGTGTTAGTTTCCCCGACTTATTTCCTGCTGTTGTTAAACAAGGCGGTTCTTGAATTACGTGTTTTGCCCTTCATCGCGACCAGAAAATGACCTTTGACTCCCAAACTCTGGGCTTTGATCCCACAAAATCATATTCCTTAACACATAAAAATCCTGACTTTTACACTCATTTTAGCCCACAAAGTGCTAGTACTTAGGGAATTTTAATCATGATCATGAAATGTTTGTAGTTCTTAAACTTCTTGAACACTTTGTAAGTACTGGCATGTGTTTAGTACAGTACAGTATAGACACATTGCAATGTATTATGGGATTAGTTAAAAACACCTCTGGGTTGTTAACTTAGAGCTCATTTGGTGGTGGTGGTGGTGGGGGTGGGGGTGAGAGCTCATCTGGCCCAGATTTGGTTTTCTCAAACCCTGAATAAATGACATGATTTCAGGTAAGCTATTGAAACACTCTCTAAAGCTTACTGACACATACATATCGAGCACTTGCATCTTTTACCTTTCCTCGTCTTTTTGTCCCATCTTTTCATATTCCTTCCTCTGTTCTTCTGATAACTCATCCCACTTCTTAGCTACCAATGAAAGAATGGATTTTAAATCAAGTCCTGGATTTTCTTTCACAACTATAAAATGGAAGAAAAACACAAAAATGACTAGCTATGTCAGTATAACACACACATGCATGCACACATACATACATGCGCACACACACATACACACCACACATACATACATACACACACAGTTCTACTTATACATCCTCCTGATCCTGAGGAGGATGGAGAATATTCTTCTCCCCAAAACTTTATTTTCCATAAATTTCCATCTTGGCACTGTGGCAAGCACCTAATTTCACGTCTCCCAATACCTGGCTGAACTATTTCTGTTCCACTATAGTGCATTTATAGTAGCGAGGCGGCATAACTAAAATATACGTAACAATCGTGCATTTAGTGATAAAAGCAAGGGATTTTGTATATAAGTAGAGTAATATATACTTAAAATATTGAGATCATGAGCCACTTCAATTTTTTTTTTTTTTTTTTTTTTTCTTCCTCTGTTCTTCTGATAACTCATCCCACTTCTTAGCTACCAATGAAAGAATGGATTTTAAATCAAGTCCTGGATTTTCTTTCACAACTATAAAATGGAAGAAAAACACAAAAATGACTAGCTACGTCAGTATAACACACACATGCATGCACACATACATACATGCGCACACACACATACACACCACACATACATACATACACACACAGTTCTACTTATACATCCTCCTGATCCTGAGGAGGATGGAGAATATTCTTCTCCCAAAAACTTTATTTTCCATAAATTTCCATCTTGGCACTGTGGCAAGCACCTAATTTCACGTCTCCCAATACCTGGCTGAACTATTTTCTGTGTTCCACTATAGTGCAATTTAAGTGACTTCCGCAAGACAGCCTTATACCTGTAAAAGTGGACATTTTCGCGCACATTATTTTTTGCGCTTTTCGCACACTTCTGAGCTAGCGCGAATAAAACTCACGAAATATTTATTTTGTGTGTAGGTCCATTTAGGATTAGTGAAAGAGCAAATTTAAAAACAAGCACAATGTTAAAAATTTACAGAAACGCAAAAAATTACACATGCGAAAATTATCAATTTTACAGTATTCTGCCGGGGTTTTGTTCAAAAATGCAAAGCTTACAGGGTTCCAAAATCTCATTTTGATGGGGTGAATGGTGGGGTCAAGGCTAACTATCGGGTGGTACTTTCATTTTCTTTACTTTTTGTGGGCAATGTTAAGATTTTGACCACCACTCTGCTCATGGAGCTGGGTTGTGGCAACCTTCCAGAGCGGAGGCTATTCGTCTATTGATTGCTGACCACAATACCAGGGGTGAATTTATTCTGTAAATTTTACAAGGATTAGAATTGCATCTGGCACACCAATCCTCGCTGGTCCTTGTGGTTATGTAGCTGACCTCATGCTACAGTGGTCCCTCGGGTTCGAATCGACGCCATTCCTTCTTTTAAAATATATAAAATTTTCATTATTTTTTCAGTTAGAGGGTAAAAATTCTAAGTCCAAAAAAGATAAGAAAACTCAATACTGCCATTGAGTGTAGTGAGGAGACCTGCTCCTTGGGAGCATGGTTGTGGTCAAAACTACCGTCATGCAAAAAAAGTGGGCTCTTTTATATTTGGCAAGTCATCACGAGGTATCCAAATTAAAGCAAAATCTTCTTTACCTGAGGTCTGATTTGACGTGAGAAAAGTTTTTATGTGAAAGCTTCTCTTGGTTTTCTTGACAGTGTACTACCAACCAATCGTATAGAGTTTGTCTGCCTGTCATCTTCCTCCATGGCCCGCTAGATCCTGCCTTGACTTCTTTCTGATTGGCCAGTTTTCCTGGCGTTGATGGGTCAACCCTACTGAACGCACTCTGATTGGTTTGATCCACCAACGGTCCTTGGTGATGATGGTCTAAGTGTTTCTCTTTCGCAAATTATACTGGTTGGAAGCTTTCCTTCCGTGCTCTGATTTGGCAAAGGTTCCTTTCCTGAATTTTTGATTGGTTTGAGAGTTCACCTCCTGACTTTTGATTAGTTAGGTAAGTTACAAGATTCCTGAGGCCACATCACCTATCATATTTGTAGCAGAGCTACCGTGATTGGCTGATGTATTATCATCAGTTTTGCAATCATTTGATGACCTGTTCGCCTGACATTTTCCAGGAACAAAAAAGAACAGCCGGTTCTATAGCATGTCCAAGCTGATCATTAAGACAATTCTTTACTCCAATCAACATTACTCCTATTTTGGATACTAACAGAGGATTCTCCGGCAACCAAGGATGTAGCAAGTTTTGTCTCATCAGGCTTTGTTGTTTCCACAGTAACACTTACCAGCTTGTTTTTTTCGCTTCTGATAAAAGGGGCTGATTATTGACCCTTGTTTCAAGATCTCATAGTTTCCGCGTCTTTGGTTCAGTGGTATTTCCATCAAAAACTTCAAGAGTGGAATCCATCAAATCAAATTGTGGTTGAGAAATTGGGAACAGGATCCTCACCTTTCAAAATCGTAAAATCTTTTTTCACTATTTCTTTTGTTTGTTTTCTTGAACCGGATCCTCGCATTTGAAGATGTGATCTCAGGTTATATTGTTGTAGTTGAAGTTATCAAACCTTTAACATGGGCATTTTCAGTTGTTTTGCCTGGATTCACCCATTACCAATACAGAATTATTTTTCAGTACATTTATTTTCTTGATGTCTTTCTTCTGATGAGATATTCAACCATATTGATGATTAATTGGCAGAGTTCGTGCATAGATTGTATAGTTTATCAGGTTGTTTATGACTTGGAGGTTCTGAGTTGTTATTGCAATGTTCCTGATGTGCTTCTTCTGTTACCATCTCTTACTCTGTTTAGCATGCAGTGAGTGGTCCTACACATCCTGCAACAATGGCAGTCAAAGCGACAAGATGGCATCCTGAAAATCATTTGAATACAAAAGTTACACCATCAACAGTTCATTATGCCAAAGTGCAATGATCTGCAATCTCAATAGACGGGAAATTAAAAAAGGGATAGCAGCGATTTGCTATATCCGACCATCGAAAAAAAAAATCAAAATCATTATTTATATTTTTGTTCCTGGCAGGATATGCCAAACAAATTGCAAGTGGTTGGCTTGAAACTGTGTATAAAGGCACGGCAGAGTAAGGTGGTACTTTTTATCTGATTCTGTAATTTCTATACGTGCGTATCAAAATTCCGACTCTGAGTCCAAAAAAAGCCTTTCCCGGTGAATATCACAGATTTTCAGTGTGATATTGTGCAACCATGATTCACTAAATGTGACCTTCAAATCCAAAAACATTATTGATTTTGTTCATTCTGTACTGTGTAAACCACATCAGCTTGTTTAGTGCAGATTTTGAGACGCCGTCGCTGTAGGTCTATTTGCGGGAGGCGAATATGACAAATTTCCTCAAATACTTCATTTTTTTCCACTATTTGGGGGTTGTTCTACAATTAAGCAGTTATATAGAATTTGTACACACTTATCCCTGATTTATAAGTTAAAAAACATGATTTCCACATTTTTTTATGTCTCAGGCATTATCGCTGCTAATCCCTTAAAGCTTAAATACAGTCTGATTAATAAGTTGTTGGACAGAATCGAAACAAGCGAGCGTGGGAACTGCGTGAGCCAGAAGGAACATCGCCACCTTGTTTTGCATTACGCAATTGGTTGAAGAATGCGCCGCCGAAACCTCCACAGAGCTTGTTGCGCTTACATTGAGGTGTGCGTATCTCCTCTCCAAGTAATTTTTATCCCACTGTAGTTGACGATGATAACTTCATCCTTTGACTTGCCTTAACAATTTTGTATCTCTATACCCCGGTCTATACAGCAGAACTGTTAACCTAAGTTTTGTAACATGAGCCTAAACTTTATCTACTCATCATCATCATCATTTCGACCTCAGTATACCATCATCATCATTGAGTGGGTAGTTACAGCTGTTTGGAGAATAGCTTGGATGGGATTTCCAGTCATTTTGTTCTTTTTTTTCCATGAGGGCTGCAGCTCAGGAACACATTCAACTCCATCCACTCTTACTGGAATCTACAACTAAATAACTCCCCCACATTAGACTTGTGTACAAAATGACCTCTCACCAAACCTTGATTTCTCGGCTATAAAGCGGACCACCCGACGCGCCCCCAGTATACCGACCGCCAAAAACGCCGAATTTTTTTGAAGATTAGCACATACCTTTCCA